>JAUCMS010000045.1:10745819-10764019 GCA_032357445.1 Enteromius radiatus
ATGTCATGCATAAGACTTTTTTTCCTGTCCTGGACTCGGTCTTGTCTTGGACTCGACTAGTCCTGGTCTTGGACTTGTCTTGGACTCGACAAAGGTGGTCTTGACTACAGCCCTAGTTGTGCTTCCATCTTAAGACTGAGATGCAAAAAAAAAAAAAATACTACATTACATAATAATGTTTGAAATTTTGGAAAAAAATAAGCATTTGCATAATCAGTCCAGGCTTGACAGACAATGTCCTATTATTTGGTGATTTACGTAATACATCCAAAAAATGAAGAAACCAGTGTGATCGTGATATATTTTTACAATGATCAAAGGAAATAAATAGACAAAATGATCTGAAATTCTTTCATCTTGTCCTGGGTAAGTATCTATATCCTCAGATCACAGCTAATTGGAGAATTGTGCCCATCTTGTTGAATAATTAAGGACCGTTATTTGTCAAGCCGGCCTGTGACATCATCAGGCCTTTGTAGGTGAACTGATATCTAATCACCATAATATCAGTGCAGAGTTATTGGACACCACCGGGGCTATTGTGAGTGGGGTCCCGCTGTTGAAACAAGTGTCTTGTCTGAGTGATAAATATCACAGAAATTTTCCATCATGGGAAAACCTGTTGTGCTCCAGTAGTGATGATTTGATTGCTCTCCTGCAGTGCCTATAGGAGAATGAATACTACAAAATAAAGATATATGGGAACCATTTTTGAACAGCTATCTATTACGCTACCTATGTGGAAGCCTTTTGTATTAATCATTTATTTTATTGAATTGCGGAATGTATCCAGATGGTTCACTGCTTTTTATGCAATATCTGTATAACGTAATCATATTTCTGAGTTTAAACTTGTATAAATTATTCAGTATTTGAGAGGCCCAGACGTGGAGGTGATTTAAAAACTAATCACAGTGCAAATATTGTCACTTTTTACCCCTATTCATGCCCATCTAAATGTTTGTTTTATGTTGTAGGACAGGAAAAGGAGTGTTTTCAGCGATGAAACTGGGCAAGACACGCATCTCTAAAGATGACCACAAAAAAGGAGGTAAATATTATTGATTGTTAGAGAGCTGCTTTTACAAGAAAGGCAAATGTAACCTTAATTGTATCTGCTGGTTTTGCTTTAGGCAGTTTTACATTGGACATCAATAGGAAAGACTAAAGAATCATAAAATTCTAATGCAATTTCAAATGTGCTCTCATTCGCAGATGACGCTGCCATTTTGGATGCAGAAGATCTGGATCGAAAGGCCATGCGTTTGGGCGGTGGGCTTGACCCTGATACCATCTCACTGGCCTCTGTTACTGCAGTAACCACTAATGTCTCCAACAAAAGGTCACATATCTGATGTGCACTCGGTGTATTTTTAAAGCAGTACAGTTTCTCTTTTTTTGAAGTTTATCTGCTTGCATTCTTTGAAAAGGTCACAGAGAAGAAAACCTTTCAAGTGCTTGATTTGTTTTTTTCTTTCAAAATCCAGTTTTGTTTTAATTATGCATGTCAGTATTTTATTTTATTTTAGTCACAACATAGACCTGCTTTAACATTGTAACAAATTTGATTAAAATGACTAATCAGTTGACGGTTCTAGTTTGAATGTTTTTTATAAAGTGTGAACTTCACATTTTGTTTTTTAGATCAAAACCTGACATCAAGATGGAGCCCAGTTCAGGGCGTCCTGTGGATTATCAGGTATGAAGGCATACAAAAGATCACAGAAAGGAAGGAATAACATTCCCACATTACAAAAGACAATAACTCCAGGCCTTGAATTGCCAACCAGACATGTTAAACCAGTGGCATTTATCCTTGAGTTGTGTATTTTGCTCAAAGCCCTGAATATACAGTACAGAGCCGTCCCAAATAAACAACATCAGCCTTGAGCTTCAGTGTTTCAGAGAAGCCTTTGATGTTCACTTACTAATTGTCCTCTACATGGCTGTTGTGTTGAACAGTTGAATTGCAAATTCGTTTCAGTACTGGCACTGTATAATTCCTTTAAATGCAGGAAATCCATATATCCCATGTGTGCTGTGTAAGTGTTTTAAGGTCTTGTTGAAATTCTTCCTTATCTCTAACAGTTCATATTTCGAAAACCCTTTGCTTTCTGTATTTCTCTCACATTAATTTTAGAACTTGCTTGCAGAATAAATCACTGCAGCAATAAGAAGCATTATTGTCTGCATTCTTCTGGAATCCAGCTTCTGTTATTTGCTTAAATGTGTTACATAAAAATGTAGCTTTAAAGAGTAATAAAGACAGCGCCAATGTAAGGAAAATAAGAGAGAGAGTGCAATTTGGTAACTCATTTGAGCTGTGCAAATCTGAATTTGATGGCTCTGCTGATTTAAGCAAATATTAGGATTTTCTCTTGGCTAAGTGTAGCTTTGTTGTTTGTCCATATGCAGCCACAGATGTTTACTTTATGAATCTGTGATCCAGTAGAATACTGTAGCTCATTTGTCATTTGATTCCCTAAAGCAAACTTGATTAATTAGCCCTCTATAGTAATAGAAACATAACAGATTCCACACCCACGTTAATACAGCCTTATCAGCATGGTCTTAATCAGCATCTAAGATACATACCAGCTCAGGTTTTACATCCTGTATGATTTTTTTTTTAATATATTATTTTTAATTAATTGTGTTTTTTAATATCCCAATTACAATGTCTTTCAGATCAGTGTAACAGTAATCGAGGCCCGTCAGTTGATTGGTTTGAACATGGACCCTGTGGTTTGTGTGGAAATTGGCGAGGAGAAGAAGTATACATCGATGAAGGAGTCCACAAACTGTCCCTACTACAATGAGGTTATATTCACATTGCTAAAAAATCTGATTAAAGGACATTTTTAATTTTAGAAATTTTAAATTTACATTTATAGTTTACAACTATAAGAATCATCTTATTCTATTTGAAAATACAGATTATTTTGTACTTTCGCATTATAGTTGCTGTATCAACACCTAAAAAAAAACTTATATTTTTCTCTGTCTTCCAACAGTACTTTGTCTTTGACTTCCATGTGCCTCCGGATGTCATGTTTGACAAGATCCTGAAGATATCGGTGAGTAGATTAAGCCTTCACGCTTTCATAATATGATTATACATGCACTGCTCAAAAAAGTAAAGGGAACACTAAAATAACACATCCTAGTGAATCTGAATGAATGAAATTTTCTTATTAAATACTTTCTGCTTTACATAGTTAAATGTGCTGACTATAAAATCACACAAAAATTATCAATGGAAATCAAATTTATTAACCCATTGGAGGTCTGGATTTGGAGTCACACTCAAAATTGAAGTGGAAAAACACACTACAGGCTGATCCAACTTTGATGTAATGTCCTTAAAACAAGTCAAAATGAGGCTCAGTAGAGTGTGTGGCCTCCACGTGCCTGTATGACTTTCCCTACAACACCTGGGCATGCTCCTGATGAGGTGGCGGAAGGTCTCCTGAGGGATCTCCTCCCAGACTAAAGCATCCGCCAACTCCTGGACAGTCTGTGGTGCAACGTGGCGTTGGTGCTCAATTGGATTCAGGTCTGGGGAACGGACAGGCCAGTCCATAGCATCAATGCCTTCATCTTGCAGAAACTGCTGACACACTCCAGCCACATGAGGTCTAGGATTGTCTTGCATTGGGAGGAAGCCATGACCAAGCGCACTGGTATATGGTCTCACAAGCGGTATGAGGATCTCATCTCGGTACCTAATGGCAGTCAGGTCAGGTCTGGTGAGCCCATGGAGGGTTGTGTGGCCCTCCAAAGAAATGCCACCCCATACCATTACTGACCCACTGCCAAACCGGTCATGCTGGAGGATGTTGCAGGCAATAGAACGTTCTCCACGGCGTCTCCAGACTCTATCACATGTGCTCAGTTTGAACCTGCTTTCATCTGTGAAGAGCACAGGGCACCAGTGGCAAAGTATGCCACCCTCATGAGTCTGTTTCTGACCGTTTGAGCAGACACATGCACATTTGTGGCCTGCTGGAGGTCATTTTGTAGGGCTCTGGCAGTACTCCTCCAGTTCCTTCTTGCACAAAGGCGGAGGTAGCGGTCCTGCTGCTGGGTTGTTGCCCTTCTACGGCCTCCTCCACGTCTTCTAATGTACTCCTGACAGACACAGCAAACCTTCTTGCCACAGCTCGCATTGATGAGCCATCCTGGATGATCTGCACTACCTTGTGTGGGTTGTAGACTCCTGCATTTAAAAGTGACCAAAACATCAGCCAGAAAGCATAGGAACTGAGAAGTGGTCTCTGGTCATCACCTGCAGAACCACTCCTTTATTGGGGGTGTCTTGCTAATTGCCTATAATTTCCCCCTGTTATCTTTTCCATTTGCACAACAGCATGTGAAATTGATTGTCAATCAGCGTTGCTTCCTAAGAGGGCAGTTTGATTTCACCGAAGTGTGAATGACTTGGAGTTACATTGTGTTGTTAAGTGTTCCCTTTATTTTTTTGAGCAATGTATTATAACAAACCTCCTTGAAATGCCACTGAAACCAGCAGATTAAAATGATTAAGTTGTGCTTCTGCTTTTTTCTCATGCTAAAATGAAGGTAATACATTCTAAAAACCTTCTACGGAGTGGTACTCTGGTGGGCACCTTCAAACTAGATGTGGGGACTGTTTACTCACAACCTGGTCAGTAACCAAGGAATAATGAAAATCGTAATGAGTAAGAGATATGCTATTTCAATTGGTGCATATGTGTTATAGAGCATCAGTTCCACCACAAATGGGCAATGCTGTCAGATCCTGAAGACATCACTGCTGGCTGCAAAGGCTATGTTAAGTGTGACATTGCAGTCGTAGGAAAAGGAGACAACATCAAGACTCCCCACAAGGCCAATGAAACAGATGAGGATGACATAGAAGGGTCAGAAACAAATATCTTGAAACACTAACATATATTTCTTTAGTACATTAATTAATTAATTTATATATAGAGAGTGTACTCTATATTCCCAAATGTTCATAAAGTTCATATTGTATTCTGCATCATCTAATGCTTTATTTATTTAAACATGTATTCCTAAATTCATTTATTTATTTATCTCTGAGCTTCATGTTGGTCTGTTCTTTATGATATATTGCAGGAATCTTCTCTTGCCGGAGGGTGTTCCATCAGAGAGACAATGGGCTCGGTTTTATGTTAAGATTTATAGAGCTGAGGGGCTACCAAAAATGAACACCAGCATCATGGCCAATGTGAAGAAAGCTTTTATCGGGGAGAACAGGGACCTGGTGGACCCTTATGTCCTGGTGCAGTTTGCAGGGCAGAAGGTAAGAAACACCAGAAAACAAGATCAATAGTTATATCGATGACATTTTAATATTAGACAGTGACAATGATGTAATACATTTTTTACACATGCAGGGTAAAACGTCAGTTCAGAAGAGCAGCTATGAGCCCATCTGGAATGAGCAAGTAATCTTCACCGAGATGTTCCCACCTTTGTGTAGGCGACTGAAAGTTCAGATCCGTGATTCAGACAAGGTGAATGATGTTGCCATAGGAACCCATTTCATCGATCTGCGAAAGATTGCAAATGATGGAGACAAAGGTACTGGCGATCTGTCCCAGTGTAACACTAACAGTTTAATGAATGTACAGGTTGAATGGAGGCTGTAAATAAACAGACATCTTAAAGAACAAAAGAATGAATGGCTCCTTCATCTCTTCCCAGGGTTTTTGCCCACTATGGGCCCAGCCTGGGTGAATATGTATGGTTCTACCCGTAACTACACCCTGATGGATGAGCACCAGGACCTAAACGAGGGGCTGGGGGAAGGTGTGTCTTTTAGGGCACGCCTCCTTATTAGTATCGCTGTAGAGATACTGGACACCTCTTCAGCAGAAATAATGAGCTCTACTGAGGTACAAATAGAGACGGTGTCCAACATGTCAGAGGTGAGATTGCTTATATCCTTTTTTTGAAGTTGGGTCAAGGCATCTCTCTTTAAATCAATACTAAAATCTTTGTGAATCATAAATAATTCTACACTTAGTTGCAGGGCTGGCCCTGGGCAATTTGCTGCCCTAGGCGAGATTTTACCTGGTGTCCCTTACCTCACAGCCCATTCCACAAATAATCATTGTGTTCAAACATTCACACAGACACTGCATAGCTTTGTCTTGTTTTTGATATTTTTAATATTATATATATATATAAAAACATTACTAAATTAGCCAGGTCAAATTAAAAATGCCACAAATCCCCAAATACTACACAATTACTACACATTTATTAAAATGAGTTATGTTACACAAAAAACAATTACACGATTACAAAATCATAGATCTCTGGAACTCCAGACATTTCGAACTAGACTAGGCCAACATAGATTTTTACCTCATCTAGTTTAATATTATCATCATCATTCATTACATAGTTTTACCTCTGTCTTTGTCCTGTTTTTCTTATTCTTCTTCTCCTCTTTTTTTTTCTTCCCTGAGCACTTCAGTTATTTTGACATTATGGTAGATGTTCATAAATTGTCACTATCAGGTAACTGATGCATGTGAAAGTGGTTGCATAAGGAAAGATAGGCCATGCGTTGATTCGGGAGAGCAATAAAATAGTTATTTTTTGTGGGACAATCTTTCTCTCTTTGTAATTAAAAAATAATTTGTTAAGAAAATTTCATAAATAAAATTCACTCGTTTTTCACTCGTTCCTTAGCATTTGCCTATTCCGCCTATGCCCAGAGCTGGCCCTGCTTATTTGTCACATCATGACGTTATTTGGAAGCCATCTGATTCATTCTAACTTATCTGCAATCTTTATATTTAACTATTTTTAAAAAAATCTGTAGACTCCATTTTGGACTGGTCATTTCTTGCACCGTACAGTATGTGAAGACAAATTGATTAGAGCTGAGTCCAGATTTGACAAAACATCAGCTGCCCTTTGGGAAATTAGAAGGCCAAGCTTTGTGTCCTCAGACAAAAAGTCCTAGCAGATGTAGGAGTTCAGCTGTCAGTGATTTTGTGTGGCCTTTGGGAGCAAATATTGATTGTCAGATGTATTTTACTGAAGCGCAAGATTTGTTTTTACTCTTGATAAAGAGGCAAGCATGTGATGCTGATAGTCCCAACTGCCTTTCATGCCATGACTTGGCGGTTTAAAAGCCTATGAATTGATCCAAGCTACATGAAGTATAGAGACATAAAAGTATAAGCCAAAGATATGTTTACGTGTGATCACTGATATAAGCCAGAAGAGAAAAGAAAATGATATTTCCTTAGTGTTTAGAAGATGAGGAGGAGAATAAACTCTTTAAAGGGATAGTGCACCAAAAATAAAACTTTCAAGAGTTTCTTTGCACATTATAAATCAAATTACTTTCTTTTGTGGAACACAAAGGGATACATTTTGTACCATTTATTATTTTCTGTGATATTATAATAAATAGGGAAATTGAGCTTTTACTGTTCAAAAAGTAAACAGCATTAAAGCATCATAAAATTATCATAAAAGTAGTCTATGGTGTTCATGTGCAGTATTCCAACATAAAAAAAATCCATATAATGATTATGAATGAGGACTGAGACTGTGAAGCTCCATAATCACAACAAAAGCACTATTGAAGTGTCACAAAGTGGTTGAAGTCATTATTTACCTGATAATCTTCCCATCCAGTGCAAGAACCAGATCAGAAGTCCATTTTTTGCACAAATCATGCAGATTCGTTTTTTGAAAGTGGATCAACTGATTGTTAGAAAAGAGTGACTAAAAAGTACAATTAGTTTATGAATTGAACATCACTATTGTATAAAAGTCTGTGAAGATTTGCCATTGCTATAATAAAAGCGAAGATTTCCTCTCTTATTGTATTTATTGTAAACATTTTTGAACAGTTGCATAGTTGTATTTATGCAACTGTAGAAAAAAGTTTTTATCAGGGCGTAAATTCATTTTTTATTTTCAACTGAGGACAGCAGTGAGAGTTTTATTTGATCAAAGATCATAGCTTCAGTTGAGAAGAAACCCCTGCTGGCTTACAATGCAGCATTGAGCTGCCATAATCCCAAGTCAATTATTTTTTCAGACTGAGCTCAAACATTTGCGATCACTGTTTCAATCACTATCCTGAGTTTTAGAGGAAAAAAGCACAAGATCTCAGTGCGGTGTAATAAAAGGTCACAAAAACCATAATGTGTTGATTAATCACTCAACTGTGTCTCTCCCATTCTACAGATAGTTAGTCACTTTTTATGTTCATAAAAACAGCTATTTGGATGTAATTCTGACCTTAAAATATATATTTTTTCTATCAGAGTGCCACAGGGAAGATGGAGGAGTTTTTCCTTTTTGGGTCATTCTTGGAGGCCACAATGATAGACAGAAAAATTGGAGATAAACCCATCGGCTTTGAAGTCACTATCGGTGAGCTGAAGTCTGTGAGGTTTCTATTCAAAACATTCACTTTTCAGTAAACTTATGAACACGCCTCAGTAAATTCAAAATAGTCAAAAGTAAAACTCAATTTAAAAGTAAAATGAAAAAAATTTACAGCACCACATTTACACAATTTTCCACATAGGTAACTATGGTAACCAGATTGATGGAGTGAGCAAGCCTGCATCAGCAAAGAAGAAGAAAGAGGGTGGAGGGGAGAGTGAAGAAGAGGAGACTGAGCTCATCCATAACTCCAGCGATGAAGAGGCAGAAGATGATGGAGATTTGACATCTGTGCCGTCCACTCCTCCTATGAAACCAGTTATCACTGACAGGTCAGAGGTTTGAGAAAGGAAAAAATATCAAATAAATATCTCGTCATCAAACTATCTAGAAATGGTTTTGAGAAAACTTTACACCGTTAGTATAACACAAGTGTTCTCTGACTGAAAATCACCAAACTGACAAAATTACAGCAACTTGCAGTTTGTGAAGATCACATGTCGCTTCATTTACAGAAATTACTTCCACTTGCCTTACTTTGAAAAGAAACCCTGCATTTACATAAAGAGCTGGTGGCAAGACCAGAGGAGACGGCTCTACAACTCCAATATAATGGACAAGATTGCAGATAAACTGGTCAGGCTCCCCCTTAAATTGCTATCTGACTGTTAAACTGTCAATCTCCTGCTTAAAGCAGGGTTATTTCTGTAAAATTGGACATTATTATACTGTTTAAGCATGTGCATGTTTGTCTTTATAAACAGGAGGAAGGTCTGAATGATGTTCAAGAAATCATAAAAACAGAGAAGGCATATCCAGAGCGCAGACTTAGAGGTGTTTTGGAGGAGCTTAGCACAAGTTGCAGGTGAGAGAATGTTAAAGATCTTCTAAACAATCAAGGTGTGTATAGTGCAAAATCACAATCAGCAATCGTTTTTCGCTTTTCTCTACAATTGAAGCCGATTTGTTACACTGGCAAACAAAGATCAGAATCTATCCGGAAGAACCAAGCTGGACAAGGAGAGGCTAAAGTCCTGCATGAGAGAGTTGGTACGCCCACACATCCTACATGGTCTCGGTTTGGACATTAAGAACTGCTGATGGGTTATTAAATGTAATTTGCATGGTTATATTGTTCATAGGAGAGTATGGCTCAGCAGGCGAAGACTATCCGCTCACAGGTGAAGAGAAACACAGTTCGAGACAAACTCAAGCTAGTGTTTAATTTCCTTCACAGGCTTCGTTTCCTGGCAGACGAGGTAAAAAGAATCACATCTCCTTACTACTTCATTCACACTGAGCAGCTTAGATTTAACGTTTTCTTGTTTGTTTTCCTGTAAGCCCCAGCACAGCATCCCTGATGTGTTCATATGGATGATTAGCAACAACAAACGCATAGCGTACGCCCGCATTCCCTCCAAAGACATCCTCTACTCAATCGTTGACGAAGAGATGGGAAAAGACTGTGGAAAAGTTAAAGCTGTTTTTCTCAGGGTAACTCCTCCTTTTCATGTCGTTCTTCTAAATAAATATGCTAGTTAGTTTGGATATTATTGATATTATTGTAAAGATTCTGCACTGGCTCTTGTGTTCATTATAGCTGCCTGGAAAGAAAGGCTTTGGGCCTGCTGGCTGGACAGTTCAGGCTAAATTGGAGATGTATTTGTGGCTGGGGTTGAACAAACAAAGGAAGGACTTTTTGAGTGGCCTCCCTAGCGGCTTTGAAGAAAACAAGGCTACGAAGGGAACAGGCATACAAGCTGTTCCTCCCATCAGCCTGGTTTATAACAGTAAGATGCTTTTTTTTTATTTTTGCTTTTGTTTGCATGCACATGTACAGTATGTGATAAGTGACCCTCAACTTCACAACTCTGTAGTGAAGCAGGTGTTTCAGCTGAGGGCCCACATGTATCAGGCTCGCAGTCTGTTTGCTGCTGACAGTAGCGGCCTGTCTGACCCTTTTGCAAGAGTTTTCTTCTCCACCCACAGCCAGGTGACAGAGGTGAGTGTGTGTTGGAGTCTTGGCTTGGTTATGAGTGTGCATTTTAGAGTCTGTTAAAGAACAGGATTTTTCAGTTTGGCTGTCTCTGCTGTCTGTGAACAAATACAGTGGGTGCTGTTTTTGTATGTAGGTGATTCTAAATTAGAGGCACTTACTTAAAGGAATAGTTCACCCAAAAATTAAAGTCGGATTGAAACATACTCACCCTCAGGCCATCCAAATTAGTTTCTTTCTTCAGTGCAACAGATTTGGAGAAATTTCGCATTACACCACTTGCTCATCAATGGATCATCTGGAATAAATGGATGTTGTCCAAACGGCTGATTAAAATCCACATCCGCATTATAATAATCCACATGTAATCAACACAAGTAAATATAAACATTTAAATAATTACTAAAATGTGTGCAGGAATTATTCTAAAATTGTTTGCAGTGACAGTTTATTCATTTATACATTGAATACAAAATTAATTAAAAATGTTGAAAAAATGAGGAAAACAAATTAAAGAGACTCTTTAAAATGTCTAAAGCCGTTTTAATCTGACATTTAAAATAGAATTATTGTTTCTTTGTTTGGACAGAAAGATTGTTGCGATTGATAAATCATCTATGAATATTTTTGTATGTATATTTCAGGTCCTCAGTGAGACTCTTTGTCCAACATGGGATCAGCTGCTTGTGTTTGATAATGTTGAACTCTACGGTGAGGCTGGGGAGCTCCGTGATGATCCACCAATCATTGTCATTGAACTGTATGACCAAGACACTGTGGTAAGTTTGTACTGCAAAACCCAAGTCTTATAAATATAGAAAATTAAATGTCATTGTTTGATAGTTCAGTGCACAGTTGTGTTGACATTTTCCTTTCCATGTATGAGTCATATTCAGAGTGTGTGAAAATGTGCCCTATTGTCCTGACTTGATGTTTCTTCCTGTTTAAAATCTTCTGGTCCTGGCCTTTTGTTGGACGACATTTTGGCTAAGTAGAGTGTGAACACTTATTTCAACACTGCTGTCAATCTGTGTTTGTATAGTTGAATTTAAGGCATGCAAGAAGTGGGATTGCTTGGGTCCCAAAAACAAGATCAGATCATTTCCCTTACTTACATGGTGATAAAAACACCTGTTTCCTGTGGCGATAAACTGCCTCTTGCATTCCCTTGGTTGTGATGGTACAGAGGGTTTACAAATGGATGCTTCTTTGTAGCTGTAGTCTCTACAGTAGTTTGTAGTAATCATTGCTGTGGTTTATTTCATCGACAGGGCAAAGGTCAGATATAGCATTAATGATCCTTTTTAATTTTTAGTAAACAAAAATTCAATTTGACTTTTTTGAATGCAAAATTTTATGTTCAGCATTTAATAAAAGAGAATTCATAATTGACAACTAAAGCTTTTCAGATTTTCAGATAAAACCCCAGCAATAAAGTAGCCATGACGTGCAAGTGTTTTTATGAAGAATGTGGCCACACTGACCCCTGGTGTTCAGAGGCAGAACTGGTGTTTTTTTGTGTGGCATTCAGGGGAAAGCTGAGTTCATTGGGCGAACATTTGCAAAGCCACTAACTAAGATGGTTGATGAACACTACGGGCCCCCACGGTTTCCCCCCCAGCTGGAGTACTATCAGATCTACAGAGGAAACTGCGCTGCAGGAGATCTGTTGGCTGCTTTTGAACTACTGCAGGTACAGGCGGTACATGGTGACTGTGATCAATCTATATATGCTCCAATCCTGAGTGGACTCTCAATCAGTGCTTGGCCTTTCTATTCATAACTGTTGCTTGAATAGCACAGATGCAGATCACTCTTTCTCTGTTGTATTTGATTCTTAAACTTTTTATGTGATTTCATTTTTCCATAATCCTCTGTCCCGTCTTTCTGCTGTACTGTTCCATGGCAACTTTAACAGATTCCTTATGATGATGAGGAGATCAGGAGGGCTCTTATTGCTGTCCATGACTTTGCTGTACCTCAGATCAAGGTGCAATAAACAAAATAACAGTTCCCCCTCTGTAATTCAGCTTTGTTTTCCATTTTTGTGTAAGTGACTCCATCCTCTTTGCTATTGCTGTGCTTTTTGCTTTTTCCCTGTTTTACAAAACATGGTGAATGTTTGAAATTAAAATGAGTACTTTTATTAATATTATTAGTCACTAATTACTTCAGTCTTTCAGCAGTTAAAGAGTTATATCATTTTTCATTCTCAAATATCTGTTTATCCACAGATTGGTCCAGCAGGGCGAGCAGCACTTCCTCCAATTGATGGCCCGACTGATTCTGACCGTGGGCCCATTCTACCTGTTCCATTGGGCATACGACCAGTTCTCAGCAGATATCGTATAGAGGTAAAACCAATATTATTATGTTAACAATTGCTTTTACTAAACCATCATATTATGTTTTGTAGCAGAATTTTTGAGCTTGTGGTCTTTATTTCTCTCCAGGTCCTGTTCTGGGGTCTGAGGGACCTTAAAAGAATCAACCTGGCTCAGGTGGACAGGCCTCGTGTGGACATTGAGTGTGCAGGGAAAGGAGTTCAGTCAGCCCTCATTCAGAACTACAAGAAGAATCCTAACTTCAGCACTTTAGTGAAGTGGTTTGAAGTGGTGAGTGAAATTATACAGAATATGCAAGAAAAATTCTTCACTTAATTTAAAATTCATTTAAAAAGTTAATCTTGTGCTGCAGGATCTGCCAGAAAATGAGCTACTTCACCCACCTCTGAATATTCGGGTGGTGGACTGCAGGGCATTTGGACGCTACACTTTGGTGGGGTCTCATGCCGTGACCAGCCTTCGCAAGTTCATCTACAGCCCCCCAGACAAGACTGCTAACAACTGGGCTCACACTGGTACCTGTCATATACAAATATACTCACTGTAAATCTGTTAGATTTAAATAGAATTGCATTATGATCTCCTAATTAAGATTTGTACAAAAATACATGTTGCACAAATTTCACTCATTTTTACCAGCTTTGTAAGATAATGATATTGTGCAGCAATACGTTTTTGTTTGTTTATCTGTTTATCTGTTTTACCATATATTGAAAAACCTATTTATAGATCAAGCAATTAAATTAAAATTGCTTACACTACTGTTTAAATGTTTGGAGTCAGTAAGATATTTAGTTTGTTTGTTTTTATTTAATTGATGTGACAATAGTAGAATTTATAGTAATAATTTATTTTAACAAATTTTCTATTTCAAATACATATATTAAAATAGAATATTTCACAATATTATTGTTTCTATTGTATTTTTGATTAAAATAAATTTGTTTGATTAACAAATTTAGAGAAATGATGAGAGACTTTCAAAAACATTTTTAAAAATCTTACCATTGCCAGCCTATTTAAATGGTAGTGTATATAAGAAAACTTGCATTATATTGCTTTTATTTTAAATTTCCAGCTTTTCTGACATTTCATTCCTTTTCTCTATCCCTTCTTCCTCTAATCTCTTCATGGTCTTATCATTTCTGTCCTGGTGTTGGTCTTGGGTCATTGATTGCTGAATTATATGACCCTACCCACAACTAGCTAGACTGGCCAATGGCTACATGGCTCTAACAAATGGGGCATCTCATTCCCGCCCCCACTCCCGTCCCATTTCTCATCCCTCAGGTGATATTGTGGTCAATATGGACACTGAACCCAACTTTAAGAAGATGGACACAATTGTCAAGATTGATGCTGTGAGTAGATATGCCATGCTAGAATACTGCTCTTCTTGGTGTGTTTTTGTTCCTGCTGTGGCTCTGTTTGTTTTGGTGTTTTAAGGTTAGTGCACCAATGGTCATGTGATGTTTTGCTAGTACACTGGTTGTATAATCTGTTGTGGATGTTGTTTGTATTTTATGTATGTTTGTGTGGCCCTGTCCTTGTAGACCACTGATGCTGTTGTTAAAGTTGACTTGGTAAGTTTGGTTTGGTTCAGACAGATTTATTTTATTTTATTTATTTGGATTAACATTACAAATGTAACCACATTACATTTAAAGCAATGTCCTTTGTACTAACAGAATGAGGATGAGAAGGAGAAAGAGAAAGAGAAAGAGAAAAAGAAAAAGAAGAAGAAGAAGGGAGAAGACGTTGACGAGGAGGAGCCGGATGAGAGCATGTTGGACTGGTGGTCCAAGTACTTTGCCTCAATAGAGACTATGATGGAGGTGGGAGGGACTTTTAGATTTTTTGATCCTTTTGATTTGATATCTAGTTCTAATTTTTTACTGCAATTTGCTTAATATTAATGCAGAATCTCAGAGCCCAGGAGGCCGCTCTGGCAGAGGCAGAGGAAAGAGAAGATTTAGAGATAGCAGCGGAGAACGCAGGTAACCACAGAGTTTAGCATGGACCTGGTTTAGTGTTCCTGAGTAGAACTAATGTTCTGGTTAGGAATGTGTTCAGATGAGCACTGTCATCTCATGTCCATCGCCACTGAAGTCATGACATTAAACCATTAGTATTATCATGCCATGAATGCTGGACACAAACATTTAGAAACTCTTAAAAAAATCTCTGATTTGGAAACTAATTTTCTCACATTTCATGTTGTATTCAAATGAATTTGTTCCTTTATACTTTAAGGGGATCAAGTATATAGTCCAGTGTATTTTGGGTCTTTAAAATACCTTGCATGGCTTGAAGCATCATCCTTCATTGTAAGTGTTGTGCTCACAAGTTTCTCATTACCTCATTTCCATTCCTACCCATTCACCTCTAACCTCAGAGATCAAAGCTGATGACTTTCCTGTGAAAGGCACCAAACCTAAGGAGAAGAGCAAAGACAAGAAGAGCTCCAGGGACAAAAAGAAGAACCATGAAGGCACAGAAAAACGACCCCCAAAACCAAAAGTTGATGAACTCATGGTCAGTGCTTCTTCTTGAAAATGTTAACCCACAGGGGTTGCGTTTTTATTTTTTGCTGTATTATAAACATTCATTTAAAAGTTACTGTTCAAATGTTTGAAGGCACAGAGTTAAAAAAAATATCTCTTAAGAAAAAGAAAATCTCAAAAAAGACTTCCTGATTAATAGCAATTCATTTTTTTATTGTAAATATAAACACCTTTATCTCAGGTGTACAACAAAGAGCTGGAGAGTGAGTTTGGTAGCTTTGAGGACTGGCTCCACACTTTCAACCTGTTTAGAGGAAAGGCTGGAGATGATATTGACCACAATGTGGTTGATGATGATAGGATTGTTGGCAGATTCAAGGTAAGAACATATAATGTAGAAATCAGGCTTCAGAATTGGAGTATGAATATCTCAGTTTGATTTGAATCTGTCTCTTTATGAACCAGGGCTCCCTCTGTATGTATAAACTTCCACTGTCTGAAGAGATCACCAGGGAGGCAGGATTTGATCCAAACATGGGCATGTTCCAAAGTATTCCTCACAACGACCCTATCAATGTTCTCATAAGGATTTATATCATTAGAGTAAGTGAATTTAACTTGTAAGTATTATTCATACGACACTGTCTCTAAAATAACACAACTCTCTTCTCAGGCCACAGACCTGCATCCTGCGGATATAAATGGTAAAGCAGACCCTTATATAGTCATTCGATTGGGAAAGTCAGAGATTCGGGACAAGGAGAACTACATATCCAAACAGCTAAATCCTGTCTTTGGAAAGTGAGTAGTCTGTACTATTATTAATCAACCAAAGTTCAAACAAAAAAGAAGTTTATTGAAAGCGCACTCTCCTCTCTTTCCTGTCCTTAAGGTCATTCGACATAGAGGCTACTTTCCCAATGGAGTCCATGCTGACAGTTGCAGTGTATGACTGGGATTTGGTTGGAACTGATGATCTGATTGGTGAGACTAAGATCGATTTGGAGAACCGATTCTACAGCAAACATAGAGCCACATGTGGCATTGCATCCAACTACTCTGTGTGAGTACTTTCTTGTACTTGTATGTGTAAGTTATCAACACATTGAGCATGAATGACTCAAATCTTTACAGAAAAACATGTTAAAAGTATTTTATTTTACATGTTAAGTATGTTAAAGTAGTTTCATCACAATTAATTGTATATATCAACATTTAAACATGTCCAGCAAAATCCATTCAGTTCAGTTTTTTATCTGTCCATGGCAAGACATGAAGTCTTTATAATTAATATGTTAAACTGACAGTCCTATTTTTTATGTTTCACTGTGAACTATCCAGCCACGGTTACAATGTATGGCGTGACCCTCAGAAGCCAACTCAGATCCTTGCTAAGTTGTGCAAAGAAGCTAAATTGGATGGACCCCACTATGGACCTGGTGGGAAGGTCAAAGTTGCAAACCGCATCTTTCTTGGGCCAACGGAAATTGAGGATGAGAGTGGTGAGACATTTACAGGGCTTCTACAGAGTTTTTATTTTCTCAGATCATTTATGAAAAGTCATCAGTTTGGTTTGGCTTCTAGGTCTGAAGAAGCAGACAGAAGAGCACTTGGCTCTTACGGTTCTTAGGCATTGGGAGGAGATCCCACGTGTTGGTTGCAAACTCATCCCTGAGCATGTGGAGACCAGACCGCTCCTCAACCCAGACAAGCCAGGCATAGAACAGGTACGCAAGGGTCTGCAACAAAAATTAAGTTTACATAAAACTGACCTTTCAATTCAATTCAGAACAAGCAATTCAGAGCAAGTATGAACTTTTGCATGAACTGAGGGAACATATATAATTATAAAAAATTCTCAAATTTTCATCTGACAGGGAAGGATTGAAATGTGGGTGGACATGTTTCCTATGGATGTACCAGCTCCAGGACCAGCCATTGACATAGCACCGCGTAAACCAAAGAGGTAGATGATTCTGTTCAATGTCTCAACCTTTTTTTCTATATAATTCTCCTTTATATTCAAAGTGCTTGTTGCAGTTAAGGTTTTAATCTTTTATTTTTACGTAATGTTGCCTTAATTTTTTCCTTAAAGCCTCAAGGTACATGGAACAAAATGTCATTTTAATATGAGCGTCAGTGAGTGTAGTCTTGAAGAGGATTAGACAAAAATAGGAGGCTTTAATAATCAGTCATGCTGAGATCACATACTCACTCTTAGATCATTACACCCTTAAGCAAGGAACAGATTGCTAAGTTTTCTGGACTGCTTGTGCAATTAATATTCTTTGGATGACTTAAAAACGTTGGATGAAGAACTGGCTCTGAATGGTGAATTGACAACCTGCAGAATGTCTCATTTCACTTAATTTTTATAATTGTTTACACTATAATTACAATTGATTACTATAAGGATTTTAACTGCATTTACAGTTAATACAGTAATGCTACTGTGATTCAGCTAAACAGATGACAAACTCTTTCATCAAAAGTTGTTCTTGTTCTTTTTGCTCTCAAACCCACTTCACGCCTCTCATCTGCCTTCATCTTTTCATGTTAATCATCTACAGTAAAGAATCTGCCAATTTTCAATAAGGCCTGTGAAACTGTCCTACTTTAGTATGAGATATTGCAAAAAGACAAAATGTGCAGTTGCACCCTGTTGAGATAAGGCTTTTTGCATATACCATAGTGTGCACTTACTAAATTCCAAAAAGATAAAGTCACATGCATTAAGAAAATAAATAGGAGCATGCTGACTGCAGTTTTTTCCTAATCTGAATTTTTTAGTCATATTAATAGTAAAAGTCTTAAAAAAGATTTTTCTTTTAAAGGTGCCATAGAATGTATTGAGAGAATATTTTAAATTGTTGTCTGATATGTACATAGAAGGTATGTAGCTTAGGTAAGGGGAAAAAATGTCCA
>JAUCMS010000045.1:10781334-10832842 GCA_032357445.1 Enteromius radiatus
TGACCTAAAAACCTTTCATTTTCAAAGCTACTGTAAAATTTCTACATTTTCTTAAGGAGGAACTATCTCAGGAAGAGAAATATGTTTGCTAGGCATTTAGACTTGATTCTGTTGACGTCTGCCTCTTCAGAAAATGGTTTGGCTCCGTTTGCTCAGTTTGTCAGGGCCATCATAAGAGTGGCTCCTCCCTTGGCTCGAGTCACATGGGTGAAGCTACTGGCCTGGCAGCACGCAGGCAGACAGACATAAACATGGGCGTAGCTTGCTGCTCCCTCCCTCTTTTCCCCTTTAGACACTCACCAAGCCACAAGAAACCCAGAACTTTCCATCTGAAGGAAAAAAATGTAAGCTCATGCTGCTGTCAAATGGAAAAAATATTAAAAAGTAGGGTCCCCACAGGCCCTGATCCAGCAGAAATAACATCACAGGGGGCACATATATAGAGCTGAGTATCAGGCCCACATATTCATTCTCTGTGAAGAGGAACCAAAATGAATGACATGATGAAAGGAGTGAGGAGTCAAACACAGCCCTAATTTTCCAAATGCTTGAAAAGCCCCTTGCAAAAAAAAAATTGAATCAGAACAGTGAAGTGTGAGACACATCTCCTCAAATGAATTGTGGGTGGAGAGCAGATGGTGTATTACTTTATGCTCCAGTACCTCGTGGTTCAGCAGCATCCTCTGCCACTCACAAACCATAATGCTTTACAGGTGGTTTCACAACTGCTGTTTTGCTATAAACGATACAAGTGGTGCTCGCACACCCTAAAGAAAACTGGGAAAACCATATAGCTTCTTATGTCAACATACCAAGAATGACCTCATATTTCTTAAAGGGACAGTCCAGCCAAAACCTGATATCATTCCAATATATTGGAATGTCAGTTATTGTCAGTTATTTTAAACCTGTATGACTTATGGAACATTTACTGGTCATTTTTCATTGAATTACAAAAACATGGGAACTGGAGCCTTAAAGTATCATAAAATAGTTTATATGGAAAATCTTCTGAAATCCTACGGTTGTTTTACGTGAGACAAAAATGTTATCTCACCTTTTTCTCACTATAGTTTTAACATAGAGGACCAAATAATTTAGTCATACTCAAGGACTGGATAAAAAAGTAAACAGATTCAATGAAAAAAAAAATCTTAACTGAAAAGAATATTTTTCTCATGAATAGACTAAAATGTAATCCCTTTTCGTGTTATTCAACTGGTCTAGTGAACCAATAAAACTGATTTACTGAAGAGATCCAACTAATAATTTGCTCACAAGTATTTTCATTTGTCATTCACTGACAGTCTTAACATAAATGAGCAGATTTTAATGTGAGAAGCTCGTTTTTTTAACCAAAATATCCACTGAAGAAATCCAACTCTTGAATCAGAGGTTGTCATTTCCTCATGATGTCATTGCTTGCAGTAAACTGAATCAGTTTCTCATAGTTTCAGAAAATGCATTAGTCATATGGACCACTTTTATGATATTTTTATTAGGCTTCAGTTTTCTTTTTTAAAGCTTGAAAACTCCAGTTACTATTTATTTTAACAGCATGGAAAGAAATTGCTGGTACATTCTTCAGTACACTTTTTCCATGAAGGAAGGAAAGTGAAACAGGTTTGGAACGCCCTCAGAGGGAGAGTGAAATGATGCCAGCAATTACATTTTTGGGTGAACTATCCCTTTAAGGTTGAAAATGTCAATCAACGTATGGAAAAAGCCAATGTATACAGTTCAGACAAGCTTGTGAGTATTTCAGTGTTATTTCATTTACTTCATCTGTCTGTCCAGATACATTTGCATTTGTTATTTTAACATATTTTCTCTGTTTATGCCAGATTCTTTTACTTTGACCTCTGCTGCACTTTCTTCTCAACAAATATTTTACCCTTGCCTGCCATGCCTCTAAAGGCAAAAATCAGAGGCTCTTATATTTCATCTAATGACTAAACATTCCTCTGATTTCCACACAAGACCTAGTTTCCAGTTTCCCTCCCAGTAGCCTTGGTTGCACAAACCTATCTTTGTCACCCTCCTTCCTCTCATTAGAGTAGCCCCTATTACAACACTGCCACTCTGGCAAACATGAATGTTGTGTCTCGCCACTAGATTCCACATACTCACGTGACCAGTTTCACAGACCAATGTGAGAAGCAATGCAGTGCAACTATTGCCCTTAATTTATTTCCAGATAACAGCTTTCATTACACTCCATTTAAATCAAACAATAAAATGAGCCAGGTTGCCATGTGCACAGACCAAATAGCCAGAGAGACGTTACCTGGAAAGCGGGGGACACACTTTGTACACATCAGTGCTGTTCAGTAGTTGTACAGTATTCATCTTTGACCCATCATGCATAAAACATAAACTCAATTAACTCTGTGTGTGTGTTGGTGTGAAGCTCATTAAACCTTCTATTCCCCAATGTGGCCTAACAAAAATGCACCCTGACAGGTGTCAAAAGATCAGTAGAACAGAAAACCCAGTTTTTCTGCTGCTCTGGTGGACCGTAAAATCACAGGAAAACAAACAATCCGCTTGTACCCTCGTTTGAGAATTCAGGGTATTTTTCCCTGAAATAGCTTGTCGCTAAATGTAATGATGTCAAGAGGTCATCCAATACATTTCCCATCCAGAATGAATTCTCCCAAAACAGTTTTACACATTTTGCTGGTATTTACCAGATTTAGACTAGAGATGGAAATGTTGACAGCGGTTCCGGATTGTTCTGACACTGACGGCAGGCTGGCAGGTATGCCACTGAGATGATTGCAAGGCATCATGGAGAGACTTGATTGGAAAAGTGGGAAATCGACCTCTCACTCTTGCTGTGAAGATCATGCTGTGACCCACAAGGTGATCATAATACAGGAAAATTAGAAATACAAATGGCAAGAAGAATAAACTATTGTTATCAAACCATATACAGACTACAATTTAAAAGATATATGCTAGTGCAAATATTAATATAAAATAAGGGAACTATCACAAGAGATGTGACTATCATTATGTACTCAGTTATACAATATAGCAAGTAACAATGTATTCACATATAAGTCCATTTATTCGGTGGTTAATCGATGAAATCAAGTGATTTAATGTATCAAATTAATGCGAAGGGTTACTTAGCATCCTAAAGTCAGTTTTCCTGATTATTAAATTCAGCCCTATCTTACATTAATGGGTTTTTATGGCGAATAAATAAATGAATGAAGAATTTTAATTACATTTCTCCAACCTAAAGACACAAAAATAACCTCACGTACCATTGTCAAAACCACTGCAGACAGATGAAATGAGAGATGAAACAAGTAGCCTACACTTAAGGTGCTATAAAGAGCTGTGTATTGATTCTCATGGACCGATGTCATGCAAATGATAGGTTACCATCAGCAGCATATGTTGTTAAAAAAAAATATTAGAGACATAAGACAGGCATTAATTTACCTCTAAGAAAAAGATGATATCTTCCCCAATTTGTCAGCTGAAGCCTTGGTCCGTCGGGTCCTGAAGAAGGAGTGTCCTCACAAAACTTTCAACATTTTCGCTGCATGAAAAAACTAACAAAAGCTCGCATATACAAACAACAAAACTAAATAACGTATGTTTACACGTACCGGTCGATCTTGTAGACTAATAGTTAAAAAGTTGTCGTAATATAAGCGAAGCGAAAAAGTTATAAATTGCAGAATATTCTACAGACTCCATAACATCTCAAAGGCGCACTTGAAACCTCATCATTGAGCGAGAGACCTGACACCACACACACAGCTCTGCTCCGCTGTCAATGGACGAGACCACCGCTAGACTGTAGGGGGGACTCGCGGATCTCAGAAAGGGATGTCGTTATCATATTTGAGAACATTCACATTCTAAACTCATGTTTCAAGTGGCGATATGGGTGAAGACAAATAATTAATCATTTCTGCGCACACACAGTGATGTAGTGAGAGCAAAACACTATGCTACTATTTGGACGGGTCCGTCACTTCGAAGTAGAGCAGATTGCAATATACTGTAAAAAGAACAGTTCGCTGGCGGAAAAGAAAGCGCGTGCTTGTCTGCAGCTGGATACTGTGGCATTCTATTTCCATAACGACCTCCAATTTCTCTTGTAAAACTTGCTTGTTATCTTTAAAGATACTTTCAAGAATTGCAAAGCTAAAACATAGGAAGCATAGCTAAAATGTAATGTAAAAATAATGAGGCTATTTATCTAACCTAATAAAACCGTAAAAAAACGTTTCAAGTTAAATAGGTTTTTGTTGAAAGTAAGCCTACTATTGAGGCAAAATTTTTGTTTGTTCATTTAATTAATTAAGTAATTAATTTTATATATTTTTTTTAATATCCAGTTACTGCTACTTTTTGTACGCCTACCTAATGGCGCACTTTACCCCACATACGTCTTCCTGTATTAAATAGCTCATGTTGACCATACGTATAACATTTTTTTCTCAGGTTTCCAAAATTATGTTTATATTTTACATTTTACATTCTAGGTTTAAGATGGAAAATTCTGATGGAAATATGTTCGACATCTCCACCAGGAGGCGGCAGATGTTATCTTGTAATTTCTCTTGTAGACAAAAGTGTACACACACAGCTCGTCATAAGCCTGTTACAATATTAGCCTGTATATTCATGTATATGATAAAACGGTCTATTTTGATCCAAAACATTCTGATCCAAAACAGATTTCTTGAGAAGTTATTGTCTAGGCCTTGGTCTACATGTAATTTATATCCTCTCCTAAAATTCTTGTTGTGATTTTGAAATGCAATGAAATGCTGTTATTAATACTTCGTCAATAAGGGCTTGTTGATCTAAAAGACCCTCTCATCTAATATTTTCTTCTTTTTTTTATCATTTAAAAAACAACCAACAAACAATCTTTCCAAAACAGAAAAACACTCATAATCTCTGATCTCTGATTGTACAAATAAGTAACCTTTGCTCTTGTTAAGGAATGAAAAGATATAGTTGCATGAATCAGTCTATGCAACTGAAACTTCTTTTATGTTTTTATAATATTTGTTTTTTTGTATGTTTTGATTTCTCAGCTGACCCCAGACCCATAAACTACCTCCCATGTTTAAACATGATTCTTGAGAATGATGACACTGGACTCAAAAACAAACAGCTAATGTTGACAGATATAAATGTACCTCAGACACACAGGGCAATGGACTTTATGGTCACTCCATGGAAGCGTGATAATATTTCCATATCATTTTGATTCCAGACTTCTTTTCTGTTGGCATAAAGTGAAATACAACAAAAAACATATTTGTATAGTTTTTAAGTAGATTAAAACATGAAGCTATCTGTCTATCTATCTATCTGTCTGTCTGTCTGGCATTAATGACATGCTTGAAGCAAATCAATATAAACACTCTATAAATAGTTGATTTTAAATTATAACACATACCAATTAGTTATACAAACACTTTTTAAAAAAGTCAAATATTTTATTATTTTATTTTGATATATATATTTGGTTAAAAATAGGCCAAATCTTCATGTGGTGGCATGAAAATGATACCACTCAATGTTCTGCATTGTAAAGTCCAGCTTTAAGATTTCATTTTAGGATCTGATGTGAAGTTTAACTACAAAACAAACAGTACATGCTGGTTGTTGGGGTTGCAATGATTGATTTTTGTCTGTTGATTTGGCATTAAATCAACCACCCATTAGATCAGCACCAATCAGAAATGTGTCCTCTATCAAACATATCTAGCCTCTTCTAGAATCTCTTTGCATTATTTGTACATTATGTTATGTAGACATTAAGAAAATTAAGATTTTGTTTAATTTTGTCACTTTACATGTTGTTCAAATTTTTATCAGGTTTGCCATTAACTGTACAAAATGGATTATGGGATAAGGCTGGAGTTAGTTTTAAACTGCCTACAGCATTAACGCTTTTAAAAATACTGAAAAATTGGAATTCATACCATCTGTTGTCTTCTTTGTATCTTCCACAGTTTAAATGCACAAAGCATTCTTCCTTAAATCATGATAGAGTGTGGATGCAGTGTTGAGTGTCACATGTGTCACAAGTACAGTACATGTATTTATTGCACAGCTTATCCACCATATTAAGCAATTCGCACTCCCATTATAAGGTCTCTTAGAAGGCCCTGTTGACTGAATATTCTCAACTAAACCAAAATATCATTGAGACTAAATGGTTTGAATCATCATTGCAATAGTTTTAAAATCTAGCAAAATAAGATAAACCAAATCAGTCATCATTAAGTCATATCACAACAGAAAGTCCTTGTTTCTATACAACAGAAATGGATCACATTTAATTTAAAGAACTCAAAGACAGAACATTTTGTTCAGTAAGAAGATCCATAGCATTATCTACTCAAAAAGGTAAGAAACTTGCCTCCTAAGACAAAAGATAAGCTCGTCAATGCAAGAACGAAGGTTGGATCCAACTCAAATGTTCTGATCAAAGTCCACGCAGCATCTAAATGAGCAAATGTGTCTCCTAAAATGTATACATGCTACCGTAAAGTATAGGAGTCTTTCAGAATATGTAACATTTATTATGTATATTTGTGAATAAATTTGAAAATTTTGAAATTTAACTGTAAAATTACATTAAGCTAAAACGAATACATTTTCATGATTTGTTTTAAATTTTTGCTATTTCAGTTAATATTTTTACATTAAATTAACCATGATTCGGTTCATGAGCCTGCCGTTATTGCACAATATATGGCATCCCAGAACTGTTCAAGCTTAAAACTTTATCAGAACCTGCCTGTAATCAGAGTAAGTGTTGATAAAGTTGTGTATTGCAACTTCTGAGGCAATACACTGTACATCCTGTACAAATACTTTGCATTTTTTGTTTTTACTCCAGCAATGCAAGCACGGTACAGCTGATTAAACAATACGACAGACCAATACAATGGTCCAAAAAAATATTACATTTAAAATTGCATGAGGGAAATACTTTATTAAAGGTATTATTATTGTTGTATTGTTATCATCAATATTAATAATAATTGATAACAAAATATACCTCAGTAAAATCACTGACAGAGTCACCCATGCAACCCTCACAAAGGGGCTTTTATTTGTGGTCTATTCGATTAGATAAGTTATCTTGCAGTAGTTGCGCAACTGTCTGTGTTTGATAATGTCGTTACATATCTTTGCTGTACAGTACTGTATTGAGGTCAGGTTCACACATTTGTCAGCTCTGAATGATGTCTGGTGCAGAGACCTGACTAATAAAAGTGTGTGTAGAATTAATAACCATGTTAATGGGGAAATGTGCATATCAGTGTCTGCGTGCGTGCGTGCTTGCATTTATGCCTCGGTGCATGGCTGTGTGCAATATAATGTACCACTCACATCGTTGATGATAACGGTAATCTGTGTTGAATGATTGTGCACAAATTGATGATTAATTACTCTTTTAAAGGTCTTTGATCAACACAGTAATGCTGAAATAACATTTCTATTCATTCCCTAATCATATTATATAAAAAGACATTCAACACAATTGTTAAATTTCCTTTAAATGCCCCAGATTTATAATCAGAAAAACATATCTTCATTCAACAGTGTTTTATATATATATATATATATATATATATATATATATTCTGAAAATAGTGAAACTGAGCCCTAATTTTTAGACTTTCTTAGAGCAGATATCTGTATATATTATATATGTATAATATACCTGTATATATTATTTTACTGTATTTTTGTAAAAGCACGATGCAAATGAAATTAAATCAGTGCTTCTCTGCTCTTCATATTATGTAAGATAGAAAAGACTAGTCTGTCAATATCTGAACCTTGATATGCCAGTGGACTTTTAAACAAGTATTCATGATAAAAACAGGGTTGCTGTGTGTTCTCCTTTTCCAACTAAAACCTGGCCAGAAAAGCATATTTTTATACAAACTTTTAGCTGCATTAATAGGGAAAATTGTGCTGTATCTTCTCAGGGATAAGGACTGTAGCTGAGCCTTGACTGGAGACTCTGAAACAATGCATGATTAGTTCCAGGTCATAGAAGACACATATAGACACAAGACAAACCTAATATAAACCAATGACAATTTGATCATTAGTTCAAACAGCTTCTCTTTTATTATTATGAACACTTAAGAGATATATTCAAATATACAGGTTCAAGGATTCCTATAGCCGCTGGCCTTTTGTAATGCTGTTTAAATAATCAACAGCAAACTTTACAGAGGAAATCCTGCATAATGTCCAATATCACAATAGCTTGTGATTCTTATAATGATATTCAGGAACCAATTCTAGAACATTCTGCTTGAACAGATTTCCATAAATCAAAAAATAAATGCCTTTGATAAATAACGTTTGCCAAGACAAACGCCATTGGTATTAACTCAACAACACAAAAATAAGAGGTTAGTGGTTAGAGTAAATGGGACAAAAGGGCAGAAGGTTTAATCATTTATTCCAGTATCAGTTTAGTCACGTCTTATTGGCAATACCCTTGGCAAATGATGTCAAAATAAAATGCAGTCAACAAAATATGTTGGTTCCGAGATTAGTTAGGCTACATGACCTCACCTGGTCTATAATGTCATAATTTGCAACATCATAAAAAGGCATAAAAGAAAGACAAGATTCCTATCGTCACATAACATTACAAGAGGAGTCAGAAAGAAGTTGTCGAGATGTTACCAATATAAAAGGTTGGTTAAAAATACTCAAAATGTAATTTTTTTCTAAATATACATGCAATTATATATATAAAAAGTAGTTATATAAAAACTATTTTCTCTGCATATCAATAATACAGAGGTTACATGGACGACAGGAATAAACGTAAAAGGGAATTTATCAACCAATTAACAGATCAAGCCAATCAAATGAAAAGCCATTTTCTCTCCATTTGAAAAACCATTGACATTACAAGAAATAGTTGCCTTTGTCCTGCCACAGAGGCAAAAGATGTGAACTTTGGAGTGTGGACTTCACTTTTTGCAGCTGCCATCTCTCCTCCCATTCTTTCAGGACCTGCCTTAATATATAAAGCCATAACAGCAGTAATACAGCAGATCACATCTGAATACGCCAGGGTCTTAAGGAAAGAGCTTAACTGAACCCATTATGGGGGACACTAAGCTCTACCTTTTGCTGCTTCTAAGTGGAATAGTCTTGACCAGTAAGTACTACTAAGGATTTAAAAGAAACATTTGTTACTGTATATTTGTATGTATGTTTTATAATGAAATACATTAATGTATGTATATATTTTATATTTTGAGATTATTTTATTTTATTACATATTACTTACTGTTAAACATTAAGAATATGAAATGTTAAAAGATAATAAAATGAAGTGAAAACCTCTATGCTGTTAATGTTGTCATCATGTATTAATTAGTTATGTTTTAGTATTATATTTTAATTTCATCTAATATTTTTTAATAAGAATAATAATGAAATGTATTATATGGTAATGTTCGATATTGTTCGTGTAATACTCATTTTCGTCGTTTTTAGATGCTCAAGATGAGGAATTTCCATGCCTATGTAAGTACTAAGTATGATTTGATCATTTCTATTATAATTTTTAAAGAAAATATCAGTTGAATATAAAAATTCCACATAGTATATATTATATTAAATATTGTATGATATTTATCAAGAAAAAGAAAACAAAAGTTAAAGTAAAAGTAAGCTTTGTCAATTTTTTGTAATGTCTCTTTTCAAGTTTTTATTTTGGAAAAGCAATCTAAAGCTGTAGAAAAGTTGTGTATGATATTTAAGATGTGATTTTTGCTCCCCTAGTGGCTAAAAGGTACAAGAGCTTCCACAAGTACGAATACACTTATGAAACAGAGTCTCTAAATGCCCTGAATGGAGCAACCAATGGCCCCAAAGCAAGATGCAAGGTATAAATGTTGACTGTGAATATATTGCGATTTTTCTTTTCTTAAAACTTGAAATTTAATTCATATTCTTTTTTAAACAGGTTGAAATTGAGGTCCCACATACATGCAGCTACATTGTACGCACAACAGAGTGCGAGTTGAGTGAGGTGACTGATGTTGATGCAGAAGGAAATCCTATCTTTGGGCCAGCTGCTAGTGCAGACGCTTTCAAGGCTGCCATGGAGAAGTATGTTTCTCAAAGCACTCTACAACAAACAATATTATATATACACACACTTAAGAATGATATAACAGAGTTATAAACATATTAAACACCTACCCTGATCCTAATTCTCAGGAACCCACTGAAGTTTACAGTTGAGGGAGACGATGACATCAAGTTGTTTCCTGAAGATGATGAACCAGTCAATATTTTGAACATCAAGAGAGGTCTGATCTCTGCCCTTGCAGCACCTTTGCTGGAGGAGGACAGAAACAGGAGAATGGTCAGTCATCTAAAGTCTCTAAACCATCGCAAAAAGTTTACATTTGTTAAAAGGATTATATATTTTGACTCATCCATAATGAAAACCTTTCCAAATTCAGCCCACTATCTACGGTATGTGCAAGACAGCCTACACCGTGAACGCCAGAGAGAACATTGCCACCGATGTCACCCTCAACAGAGACCTGTCTAAATGTGACAATTTCAGGCCGATCAAGGACCACACCAGTCCCCTGGCCCTTATCACAGGCTTGGTAAGTTAACCAGTCTTTGAATAAAACAACAAATAACTGTGTGCTGGATTTCTGATGGCTTCAATAATATTTGAACTTGCTCGTCTTTTCGTCACACAGCATTACCCACTTGCTCAGCTCATCACAAGCAGCCAAACTTGCAACTACAAGTTTGATAATGCACAGAAACATATGACCTCTGCTTCCTGCACTGAAAACCACATGCTTGTGCCTTTTTCTTACAAGTGAGTTCATTGACAGCCACATGGGTTTTTACTTTTGACTGAACATTTCATTTAATGCTTATTCATTTTGATTATAAACAGGGGAAAGTATGGAGTTACTAACGTAGGAAAACAAGTCTTGGCTCTGGTGGGCGTGTCTGTGCACAATGACAGAATCTTTGATCACAGTAAGAATTCATACAGACACTTAAATTAACATGTATTTGCAGTAATTGTGTTTTAATTAGTGCTGTTTTCTTGTTTACCCACCTCTAGAGGTAGCCAACATGAAGACCCTGCACCTTGATGGAAGCATTGATTCGGTCCATCCAATTAAGGACAAAGAGGTCATGCTGTCTGTTTTACGGGAACTGGCTGGCCTTTCTGAGACCAACAACGGACACAACAGGGCCCACCTAGCTCACAAGCTCATCGCTACAATCCGTAAAATGAATACTGAAAGCCTGAACGCTGCTCTACCAGAGGCCCTGGAGATTTCTCGCTCCCTTGTGTACCAGGCGTTGTTCCAGTGTGGCACACCAGAATGTACCAGCTCCATCTTGCAGGTTCTCAGGACCTTTGACCGTTCCTCTTTAGAGATTGATGCTGCAGTGTATGCCATGGGAATGGTTCCCAACCCATCCAGAGACCTTGTTGAAGAAATGCTGAAGATGGCGAAGTACAAGAATAGCAAGCCCATCTACTATGCTCTCAGCAATGCTGTCAGGAGGTGAGGAAACAGGCACAGCTCAAACGTAGTAGTGGTATTTGATCTGTAAGTGAAACTGAATGCTTATTCGCCTGTCTTATCCAAGGCTCTATGAAGCTGAAGGAAGTGTCACCCCTGAGATTCAAAGAGTCGCTGAGTACGCCCTTGAACAGATTGGCGACTGCACAGGCGACCAGGAACATGTGTACCTGTCCCTGAGGGTATGTTCAACCTATTCCATTACTCATGCTTCACCAAGTCAAAAATAACAGCTGATGTGTGGATACTGAAATCTGTATATGAAATCTATAAGGTCATTGGAAACATGGCTGCTGCTGTCGGAGACGCAAGCCCTGCTCTGAAATCAGCGATTATTCAATGTGTTAACCAACCTGCTGCCTCCCCTGAGGTCCAGCAAGCTGCTATTCAAGCTTTTAGACTCATGCCTGTCCCTGATGAGGTAAACAAGATATATTACCAAATTAAAAGACTATATAGAATGTTAAATAAATATAAAGATATTTACACTTGTATGTTTGGCCACCATAAACTTGCTATTTCTAACAGGGAAGAGAGGTGCTAATGAAGGTCATTTTCGATGGAGCCGCTCCCATACAGAAGCGTGTTGCAGCGTACCTCGTTGTGATGAAGGACCCTCAGCCCTCTGAACTGGCTCAGCTGGTTGCGGCTCTGCCTAAAAATGAAAACTGTCAGGCTATGACCTTTGTTAACTCGCACATCAGAAACATCCTGAGTTCCACAGCATCTGATACTAAAGAGTTAGTAGAAATCTTCATACATTTTAACATCTTAAGTATAAAAACTGTATCTAATTTTTCTTTTGCTTCTCAGACTTAGAGAGAAAATTCTCAATGCCCTCCAAGGCAATGAGATCAAAACTTCCATAGACCCAACAAAGTACTCACGCAATTACAAGATCGGTTCTCTAGAGGGAAATGTGATATTTGAGTCTGAAGAACTTCTGCCCAATGAAGTCATCCTGGAGATGACCCTAAATGCTTTTGGATATGACGTAGACATGTTTGAGGTACAATAGGTTTATATTTTGTAATCTTCTGCTTTTGATTTTCTTTAGTTTTTTATTGATATCTTATTATTGTTTGTTTTTACAGATTGGGTTGAATGGTAAGGGACTGGAACCCACTGTTGATGCCCTAATCGGCATTGATGGATTCTTCCGTGACACCATGCAGAAGACAATTAACTTTGCAGCTGATAAAGTGCCCAGGGGCAATGACATTATGCAGAGCATGTTCCCTACTCTATGGGATAACATTAAAATGCAACAGGTATTTTAAATTTAAAATTTTATAGCATGTTCTTTTGTTGGGTTTATCATCACTCACAAACCTTTCTCATGTTAGGCTCCTCAAAGCATTGTCAAGGAAATAATGGATAATGTTAACAAGCTCATCCAGAAATTGAAGGTTCAGGATAACCCAGAGGCTATGATCTACCTGAGGCTTCTGGGTGCTGAAATGGGCTATCTCAAAACCAAGGATATGGAAGGCATGGCCAGCTCTGCTGCTTTGCTGACTAATAGACTCTTAAATATGTTCCCTGCTGATGTAAGTGAACTTCTTTAAAAAACATATTAATGTTTAGCAAATCTGCTTAACAAATAAAACACCATAATGGAAAAAATGGATCATGGTCAAAATAAGTTTATTGAGTGATGACCTGAACAAATTAATTAATTGTTTTACAGTTCCTAAGGAACCTTTACTCAAGCGTCAACAACAACCTTTTCCTTCACTACGTCTTCATGGACAATGAGTTTTATCTACCCACTGGTACTGGAGTTCCATTTAGAGTTGCTCTGTCTGGTACTTTTGCTCCAGGAGTGAAAGGAGGACTGAAAATTGCCCCCGAAATGGTATGGGTCCAGCCTTTTTCTCATTGTGATCAGTAATCATGATTTTACTAAGCTATACCAGATAATTTAACCTAATTCTCTTTTCACACAGGGCGAAATGGCTTTTATGCCATCTGTTGGTGTGGAGTTTATGACTGAGGTTGGAGCTCTCTTACCTGACTATGTTGAGTCTGGCCTGGAGATGCATACTAACATCTACCATGAGAGCGGTCTTAAAGTAAAGGTTTCTGTATCCAAAAAGCAACTCAAGCTGACCTTTAACACACCCCAAGATCCAGTAAAACTCATCAGTGTGACGTAAGATGCTACTGTTAACAGAATATGCAATCATTAAAACACTCAAAAATGTAATACAAATTACAAATACATAACAGAAATTCTGCATTTTTTTCTCTCTGCACAGTAACTCCTTGTTCTCAGTGACTGGTACTGAAACAAAGACTATCCCTCCCATGATGGAACATGTCAAAGCACAGAAATGCACTCCCTTCTTCCCAGGATTTAAGTACTGCGGTGTCCTGGAATATTCAAATGCCTTCTCCAGTGATGCCTCTCCCTACTTCCCCTTGACTGGTGACAGCAAGTAAGGAAAATCCTGCTTTATGTTTATTTATTTATTTATTTTTTCTTTTGAAACTCAAAATTTGAACACTGTGTTTAACTTTAGATTTGCCATTGAGATCCACCCCACTGGTGAGGTTTCTGCATACACAGCTACTGTCGACTATGTGTATGAAGGCATAGTTGACACAGTGACTTTTGGTCTGAAGGCAGAAGGTAAGGAATGCTTCATGAAAGACTCCCTTATGATCTTGACACATTTTATCTATTTCCTAGCAACTGAAATGTTCTTCTTTTCCAATATAACAGGAACATCATTTGAGGGCACAGCAAAACTGATGTTCGACAGACAGAAATACAGTGTCTCGGCTGATCTTCAAATTCCTGATTATGATCTTGAAGCTGGAATTCGAGTTCATTCTGTTGAACGCAGCACTCAGAGCAGAGCAACACATTCCATTCAGCTTGACTTTGTTAACAAGAATATACCTGAGGCATCTCTTGTTGCCCTTGCGAAGTATGCACATGTCTATATTAAATATGTTCCAACAATAACAATATATATTTGTAATAATTACACATTGTGCAAATAAATTAATGGGTTTGCTGTTCTCTTCCATCTTTAGAACAGAGTCAATAAAGGATGCCATGCTGCAGGTTCAGCTGCTTATTCCTCATTTTCAGACTGATGCTAAAGTAACTGCGCAACTGAAACATGCTGAGGGTCTTACAGTAGAGCTTGAAAGTGACCTTAGGCTCCCAGAGAAAACATCCTCTCTTCAGAAAGTCATTTTGAAATATGGTACTTTTTAATTTAATTTTAATTACTTCAACTCAAATTCAGCAAATAAACAGGATGTTCTCTGTTATATTAATTCATTTTCATGTTGCTTTTTAGATGTGGAGAAGATTGAGGCTGAGGTCTCTTCTGATGTCAGCACTGAGATTCACAACACTATTCCTATGGATGCCATCAAAGCCACAGTCAGTGACCTGTTTGATCAGAAAATTGGTACATCTGATATGACGATGCATGATGTCTTGATCGAGTCAATTAAGGTAAATTCTAAATGAATAATTGATTCCACAAACCCATACATTCATACAATTAAGCAAAACATACAAATATAGATAAAAAAACTCTGAAAATAACACATATTCATTAATTATATAGGCCTCAAATACCTACCTGGAACAATTAGCTGAAGATATCCCATATGTCCAGGGCTTTAGGATTCCTGCCCTCCCAGAATTCACTGTCCCTGAGAAGCTTTTCCTGAATGCGTGAGTAAATTAAAAATATGATATATTTTAAAATCATATCTATAATGTTACACATACTAATTAATGTGAAGTACATTAATGCAAAATTTTATATTTTTTTTAACAGTGAGGGTTCTGCTAAATACAAGTTTGGCCAGAATCATTATACCATCTCCATTCCCATTCCTTTTGGTGGGAAATCTTCTGGTGATTTCAACTTCCCTACTGCCCTGACCACACCAAAACTGTCAGTGCATCAGCTTGGCCTGGAAGTGGCTTCCATTAGCATTCCTCTTCCAGAGGTCTTTGTTCCTGAGAGTCTGTCTGTGTCAGTGCCTCAGACGATAATGGCAGAGATGTCCAGCAAGCTAAGCAGCAATTTCTACAACATGGAGGCAACAGCTTCTGCTGGCAGGGAACTTGGTGAGAAACCAAGCTATTCTGGCAAGATGGAAGCCACCGGAACTAGCCAAGTGGATCTCCTCTCCTTCAAAGTTGAAGGTATTTGTACATTTGTTTGCAAACAATATTCTTAACACATAAAACATTTTTAAATTTGTAATGAAATTCTTATTACTTAAATGTTATTGTGTTTATGTTTAGGATCTGCTTTAGTTGAAGAAACACCTGGGGAATCTTTGAGGGCTGAGATGAAATCTTCTTTTGATCACAAGCTAATTGAAGCCAGAATTAATTATGTTGAGGAAGTGACAATTGCTGAAAAAATCAAATTTAAGTCAAGCAGCAAGATTGAGGCAAACAGTCCCTTGGGTCTGAAGATTTCATTGGAACACACAAGCCAGGTTGGAGTCAATGAGGAGGAGATCTCTGGAGATGGAAACCTGATGGGCTCCATCAAGGTTGGTCCTCTGGATGGTGAAGTTGCTCTCAGTCAGTCACTTATCGTACTCCCATTTAAGCCAGAAGCGAAAATCGATTCCTCTCTGAAAGTAAACTCAGACCTTTTCCAAGCAGATAACATAATTGAAGCGACGCTTGTTGATGGAGAGCTCTCTGTTGCATCAACAACAACTGTATTTGGGTCCAGTCTGATAAATGATGCTGAACTCATTTATAAAGGGTCTCTACTTGCTCTGAAGTCAGACACAAGGGTAAAGGTTGACAGTCTAAACATCCAAAATGTGGCTGAGGCTAGTGCTACTCCTGATTTGATCAACATTAAGATTAACACCAATGCTCACTCTTCTGCTGGGGATGAAAATCGTGTCCTTTCTCGGTTTATAGCAACACTGGATGCCAGTGGGCTGGATGTAAAAAGTGATTCCTCTGCAAATCTGATTGAACACACAGCTTCCCACAAGTGCGGCCTATCCTTGACCAGGAATGGTCTGGCCATAATTGGCGAAACCTCACTGGAAAGCCTTCTCTTTCCTTTGACGCTCGAGAACATATTTAGTGGAATCCTTGACACATCAAAGATTTCCTTGTCAGCTGAGACGAAGGGTAAATTTATTGAAATGACATTTAAGAATGAAAATTCTCTGTCTGCATCTCTGTCCTCTGTAGCTTTCAAATCCATAACGGATCTTAATGACGATGATGTAACTTATAATCATGACATCTCCATTCAGATGGAACCATATAGTACTTCAGTGGCAATCAAAAATAATCTGGATGTTCTGGATATCACTCTGGTTAATGATGCCCAGTTTAAGGCACTTCCATACACAGCTGACCTCAGTGGCTTTTGGAAGCTTTCCTCTGGTGCAGATGAGCTGAAGCACACATACGATATCAGATATCAAGATCTGGTTGTCTCTGCTAAGTGTAGTACTAATGGAAAACTCATGGGATCTCACATGAGGCACAACACAGAAATCGAGGTTGCTGGATTTACAGTCACATTCGGCAGCGATGCGCTGTTAAACTCACAGTACCTACGCTTCAACGGTAACTTACATGCCACTGCTGTTCCCTTCAGAGTCAACGTTGATGCCATGGCCAATACAGATGGCGATTTATATTTCTATGGTAAACAAAGTGCACAAGTTTACACTAAACTTCTTATGAAGGCAGAACCACTTGCTTTTGCACACTCACACGAATGCAGAGTCTCAACAACTCACAATTTGGACAGTGGCCTATCAATTGAATCCAACCTTGACAATAAGATTGATACTGTGCTGACACCATCTGAGCAACAGGCCACAGTGAGAGTAAAATCTAAGGTTAACAACCATTTGTTCAGCCAAGATGTGAGCGTTTACAACAACCCTGAAAGACTAGGAGTAGAACTGTCTGGATCCATCGTGACAAACCTCTTCAATAGAGACAACACTGACAACCAAGACCACTTTTTTTCAGCCTTCCTAAAATATGATAAAAACACTAACAGCCGTGTCCTTAGCCTCCCGTTCATTCAGAATTTTCCTGTAGATCTGCAACACATCAAACTTACAATTTTAAGGGTTGTTGAGGCCATTCAGTATTATATCAATCGAGAAGACATTATCGCTGAGATTCAGAACCTATCTAAGTACATTAGTGATTCTGTGAAAGAGCTAAATCTGGAGAGGAAAATCATCAAGATGAGTGAAGACCTGACTGCTGTTTATGAGAAGTATGGATTTACTCTGGATGACCTGGAGGCTGCTCTGATGAATCTAAAACCTGTTTTGTTGAAGCTAGTCACTGAATTGGACACTCGTGTAGAAGAGATAGAAAAAATTGTGAGAGAAATAATTGCAAACATCACACCTTCTGACACTGCAATACAGAGACTAACAGAAGAACTGAATGCATTCAATGAGAAATATGACATCAGAGCCATAGTTCTTGCTGTCATTGAGGCTACTGAAAATGTTATTGAGCAGATTGATCTAACAAGGATGAAGGGCAGCGGCAGTGCACTCTTACGAGATCTTGAGGAACAATATGCTATTAAATCCACACTGGAGAAGATTTTGAGCGAACTGAAACAGTTTGTTGCAGACTTTGACCAGGAAAAGTTCATTGAGGACATGAGGAACTTTGTTACTTATGCCAACTTCAAAGACTATGCAGACAATCTGATGGCCCACGTCCCTACAGAGGAAATCCGCATGACTGCTGAAAAAGCAAAACAAGTGCTTACTGTGCTGGGAGGGAAGCTGAATGCCATCAACAGCAATGTGAGAGAAATTTTGGTGAGATCTGGGGTGGACAAGAAGATTGAAGCTATTGTGAAGAATGTTGTTCAACTTATCAAGAAATTAAATATTGAAGAAACTGTTAAGGTTCTTGCTGGCACTTTGAAATCTACTCTTACCCCCATCACAGAGCTCCTGGATAAGGCCTTGACATACTTGAAAACAACAGAGGTAAAGGAAATCATTGAGGATATAAACAATTGCTTAAACCATTGCATCAGATATGTTAGATCATTTGACTACAATGCATTTGTGGATGAAGCCAACCAGAAAGTCAAGGTGTTGATAAATGATCTTTACACCACGAGTTTGTCACTTGAGATCCGGCAAAAGCTTGATGCAATCAGAGAATTTGTCAATTATGCTCTGTCATCTCTTACTGCTTGCCTTGAGGAGCTGAGAACGATCAAAGTTGCAGATGTGGTCAAAAACCTCAAAGACATTTTTGATAGCGCAGTCTACATTGACACTGAGGCACTTGTAGAGAGCATCAGGAAGAGAATTACAGACATGGATATCAGAGAGAACATCATGCGACAAGTGAGTGGTATCTACACAAAGGTAGTGGCCATTGCAACAGAGGCATGTAGTGCTGTTATGGAAATAATCCAAACCATCCTAAAAGATCAGGCAATTGTCGATAAGATGAAGCAATTCTGTGATGGAGTCAAGACAGGACTTAAAACAGCAGAATTTGAGATCCCAACTTTCACTTTCCCATTCACAAACCTTGTTGTGCCCTCCATAAAAATAAGTTTAGAGAAGCTTCAGAAATTCAGCCTCCCTTCTACACTGATTGACCTTCCAGAGTTCACCATTCTGCAATATTACACCGTGCCACCAATCAGAATAGAGTATGATGATATCAGGCAGGGACTATTAGTCCTATTAAACTTCATTGCCAATTATGAAATGCCACCTGCTGACGCCATCTTCGGTGACCTAAGAATTATCTACCTGCCAGAAATCTCTGCCATCACACTGCCAGAGATTAGTTTTCCAGTGATCTCCCTCCCTGAAATTCCTAAATACTTACCGAATCATAAATTCCCAGACCTGCAGATCCCAGAATTAACTCTCCCTGCAATCCCTAGTGAGGTCGTGATGCCATGCTTCGGAAAGCTATATGGTGAGGTTAGGGTCACCATTCCAATTTTCAACATTAGAACTACAATGGAATTCCTAAACTCTACTGAAAATGCAGAAACGCCTCAATTCACTGGACACATTACTTCACATGGATCATCTGAATATGACATTCTTAAATTCAACTTGGATTCCACAGCTCGGGTTGCCATCCCTAAGATGAGTCGTGTGATTGTTTCTGAAACCCTGAAGATCACTCACAGTGCCCTAGCTGTTGAACATCAATCCTCAGTGTCACTCTACGGCTTCTCAGCCCAGGCTGTGGCCAAGAGCAATGTGAAGATAACTATTGCCTCCTATAGTGGTAACATTGATAACATGGCCTTCTTTGCACTGGAGGATGGAATGTCTGCAAATGTTAAAACTTTATATACCGATAAGATAAAAATTCCTGAGCTCTCATTGAACAGTGACCATTCCTACACTAATGAGATCAATCTTAAGCAGGATGGCTTAAAAATTCATCTGACCATGACGGAAGAAAGCAAGGGCCAAATATCTATTAAAGATGAGTCTAAGGATATCACAGCCAAGGCTATCTCAACTATAATTATTACTCCAACAACAGCCACACTAACCATTTCTATAGACAGCGATGGTGGATCTATAAAGTCTAAACAGAGAATCAATGCTGAAGGCGTTGCACTGAACTACTTCGACTTCAGTGTCCTTCTGGAATTAAATGCTGATAGTGGAGAAAATTACTTGCTGGATGCTTCTGGAAAGGTTGATCTCAGAGACATGAAGATAGTCACAAAGGCAACATATGACTCAAAATCTGTTGGATTGCTCAGTGGTACGTTTTCCAGTGCCTTCAACTTATTAGTGCAACCCTTTGAGATGGTCCTTGATTTCCAAAACAAGGCTAATACTAAACTCAGTTTCAAAGACCCTCTGACTGCTAAGATTGATCTCCAGAATGATTATGCTGTTATCATAAATACTGACATGCAGAAGTTGAGCACTGTGGCACTTGCTCGTTTCAACCAGTACAAATACAGTCACAACTTTACAGTTGTCAACAACGGAGATGAGGCTGGCATTTACACTGCAGTAAATGGAGAGGCCAATTTGGAATTCCTCACTTTCCCATTCAGTATCCCACCTATTCAGTTCGAAACATTAAGTTTTATTGTTGATACTCCAGAAATCAGCAACATCAACATATATGAACATACTGGTCTTAAGCATTTGTTGACCAACTTTGACCAGGCGTTTGATGTAGACGCAAAGATTGTCTACCAGAAGACCAAAGCTGCACCCCTTTTTGATCTTGGTCTCATTAACATCCATCCTCTGGGTGATTTAATCTCTGAAGCGTCATTTAAGTCCTCTATATTCAGCCTCAGTGCTATTGCTGGTATCTATGGAAAATATAAACCTGTGATTCGATTTGCAGCAATTACATCCTCTGAGTTTGAGGGACTGAAGGCCAAGCTCGAAGCAACCAGCAGTCTGAGCACCAAAAGTGGATTAAAATTAGCCAATTCTGTGGTCCTGGAAAATCGCCACATTGAAGGAACCCATGAAAGCACTTTAACTATAACCCCAGATGACTTTGAATGTGCACTGTCTATGACCACATCTACAAGCATTAACCTACCAATTCTTACAGCTAAAGCCAGCCACCAATTTACTGCTGACAACAAGGTCCATCCAAAAGCTGATTCAACCTTTAAGACAGAGTACACATTTGAAATTCCCATTATTAAGCTTGTTGGTCAGGGAAATGCTGAAAACATCTTAAAAGGTGAAGGAACTCTTACATTTATCTCTGCTGAGAATATCATGAAGGGTACTGTTGATGGTACATTCCTAGATAGTGGTATTGTAAAGGGAGCTGTGAATTACGAGGAATCCATCTATCTGAATGGCAACAGTTTGCGATATGCTCTTAAGACTCTTGCTGATGGCAACCTGAATTACGGAGATCTCAAGGTCGTGTTTGACGTGGATGAAAACCTGTCTGTGCAAACAGCTATGGAACATGTTTATGCTATGTTGAAGTTTTCTTCCAAGAATGAAGCAAATATTGGAGATTTTAACACAAAGGGAGATCATACTGGCCAGGTTACAGTTGATCTGGAGCTACTAAAAAAACTGGTTGCTGATATGAAAATGGACTTGTCTCAACCAAGCACCTTTGGTGACCTTAAGATCTCTGAGATGGCATTGGTGGAACTTAGTGTACCCAAGCAGAAAATTGACTACACCTCAAAGTTTGTCTCTCCAGTATATACCACAGATGTTGTTGCAAAACTAGATGGCAGTGCCCCATTTTACAAGACTGTCCTCAAGGTTGAAGCCACTTCACCAGTTGTGCTACTGGAATACAATCTTGACAGTAAGTATCTGCAAAGACAAAAATACAAATGTGTATAGATCATTCAATGATACTAATATTTACTAAGGGTAAATTACAATAGTTATTTTCAGTGTGATTAACTGATTTGTGCTTTCACACTAAACAGGCTCCATGAGTACTACAATGGAGAATGATGCCCTTGTAGTAGGAGCAAATGCTGTACTTACACATGCTGACTTTACAATGGACATCAACAATGTTCTTCGTATGAGGTAAAAAAAAAACCACTTCTGACTTTTAATTGGGTTATAAATAAAAGCTTTGTCTTGGGCTTACAAGTGGTTTAGATTATAACCAATTCTGTGTGTAAATCGTAATTGCTAAGCTTGCTTATGAATTTATGTTTAGTGATCCTAGCCATACCCTGAATGTGGACATCACCAGCCCAACATTCACAGATGTAAACTTTCGCTATGCTGCTCGAAGAGATGGCGTAAGTGCCTCAGTTTCCACACCAACAACTGGCCAACTTGGCTTCCAGCTTCAAGGAAAGATTCCATCTGAGATGACTGCGAGGATCTACAGCCGTTATGCTGTAAGTGACAATTTTTTTACATAACTCCTTCCAACAGAGCTATTAAATAGCTAACAACTCTTGTTTCTCTTTTTGAATTGCATTTTCTGCAGTCTGCACCAGAAGATGATGTTGAAATTCTGAACATCAGAGCTGTACCAAAGGGGGATGAAAAAGTACTGTTGATCAGCTACAATCTACAAGCAACACAAGATTTGGCTGAAGGCTTTATGAAGAAGATACCAGTTATGGTAAACCACGTTGACAGTTTTGCTGAGAAATATGGCATCAATGCTGCACTAAAACGACTCTTTAACATTCTTATGAACATTGTTTTACGTAATGCTGCCTGGCCTAGCCAAGAGCTTAGTGAGCTGTCTAAACTTTTCAGAAATGTAGTTGTTACGTACCAAAAGACCATCCAGGTCCTGCTGGATGATGCCATCAACTTCCTGAGAGAGACCAAATACAAACTGCCTGGAATGGATGAGGCAACACTGCCTGAAATCCTTACAAAAATCTGTTCAAAAATCAGTTTCATGATTGCGGAAATGCTGGAGAAACTCGCTAACAACATGGGGATGCATTTATCTCTTTTCTTGGAAAACTTTAGCACAGTTGAAATAACATTTTTATCTGGAAAGGTCATGACTGTAGCCGAGGTGCAAGAAAATGTGAGAAGTACCCTGAGAAGTCTCCTAACTATGATAGCGGATGTGATGAAGGAAACAAAAGGCCTTGATGAGTTTCTTGAGAAACTAGGACAGATCCTACAAGAGGTGGTTGATAAAGCACAAGAATTTGTAGACAGCATTCAATCCGACATCTTAGAAGATGTTGCTGCTTCCCTTAATGATTTCTACAAAAAGCTTTTGGAGTCCTTCAGTTATTTGTGTGAAATGTTTATCTTTTTAGTTTTGTTACCTTTAGGTGAATTATATAGCACCATTTCGACCAATTGGGAGGAATTTGTTAATGCAAATAATGGAATACAGCAAATTGAACTTCCTTTGCCCTTTTTTCAGTAAGCTGGTCATTTTGAACATAGAAATGAAATAAACACTACCATCTTTTGGAAAGAGCATTCCTAAATGGACATTCAAGCTAATGGACACTTAACTGAAGTGTAATACCAATATGTATATAAAGCAACCACTGATGCCACACATGTCTCATTATTATCCTGTCGTATTGTTCTATTTGTATAAATGATTATCCAAATACTAACCTTGGTACAAAAATTTCATATGTGACATAGTTTTATCCTTGCTCTGTATCTGATATTGATGTCATGATGGATGAAGCTAAATAAAGAACTTTTATTACGCAACATCATGCTTTTTATTTTGTTCCTCGAAAGATGATTAGCAATGTGCTTGAATATGATTATGAGCAAAAACACACATTTCTTTTTAACCAACATTTATTGCACTAAACCGAATGTTAGGTGTTAACTGTCAAAGCATTTATCATACTAACAAGCATGGATCATATATTGCATAATGGTGAATTTAATAATTTAGCTAAACTTGCATTTACCATCCCAGTTACAGAACACATATTTCACTAAAAACATGCAACATTTACATTTGGACTTGCCTCATTTATTTCGTATTTGTCATTAGTTTACTTTTGTTCTACATATTAACTAAAATATTTGAGATTTTTTATTTATTTATTTAAAAGACACATCTCCAGTATGCAGCAGCTTTACTCTGCTCCCTTGTGGCGAAGACACTGAATTGTTTACACATGCAAATACTCATATATAAATATAAAGGATATGAAATAAATTATGGAATTATTATATTGTCTTTATACACCGACCAATCACAATTTAAACACAGTTGATACACTTGTTTGTGTATTGTTTGTTTGCAACTTAGTGGTTGTGGATGTTGGGATAGTTCGTTTTTTTGCTAATCCATAACAGACAAAATGTAAATAATAAAACCATATAATAATTTCAAAATAACAAAAGAAATCAACTCAACAAGTACAAATCACTTTTGTGTGACAGTTACAATTTATACAAATGTCTTTTTTTGAGTACAATATAGTTTTCCTTTTTGCAAGAATCATCTTAAAGTCATAGACATTTTCTTTATTTTGGCTTGTAACCAATGCTTTGATCTGTGAACATCTGTCAACACCAGATGCTGAATGTTTAAGAGAAGGTTCCTCTGATGTATCTGGATATGTGTGACTGTGCGAGTACTTATCTAACCACATTTTGGGACAAATTTGTGCCTCTTCTAAAAACAGCATTAAATGTTTATCCAGTTAGAAGATGCCTTATACCTTGTCAAAAGGTACAATGTATCTGATGCTTATAAATAATTGTTCTATTTCAGAAATTTTTTTAGTGATGACTTGTCTGCGATGTCTTTATTTGATTTATGTACAACATGAAATGTCACATAATCTCTGTGACCATGTGTTTAAAATGTTACATTTAGAAGTGGAAAGAGGCTAGAAGTCCTCACATTCAGAGACTGACTAAATGAAGAACTACAGTATGATAAATCAAACAACAGTGTGTCTGTAACAATAATAACTTAGTCACTAAATTAAGGTTATAGCCTAAAAAACGGTAATATACAGTATCCTAAAATACTCTGATAAAGAGTAACCTTTGTGGAATTAGATTTTCCTCTAAACCACATTTACTTACTATGATTGGACTAACAAAAGATGATAGACTGATTGATTGGTTTATAGTGAACGCACTCATTGATTGAATTAACACAGGCTATTACCTAGAGTAATAGTTTGATTACTTCTACGAAATTAGCATATGCAGTATGATAATAAAAAAAGCTAAATGTATTAAATGGGCTAATTATATCTAAAAAAAAACAAAAAACTAGACAACATATTTCGCTATTAAGCCGTATGATTTATTAATACATATCTCACGTCACGAGGATATATGTCTACGAAGTATCCTGTCTACTATTTATACTCTGGATAGCCCGACCAGAGTTACGCTGGAAGCAGAACCAGACTGCCACACTTGAAGCACACGAATATGAAGCAATATGATCTCATTTCAGCTGTTCAGGGCACTTGGGGCTCTTGACTCTTCGGGGGTCGCATTACTAAACGTTACCCGAACTTTTTGGTTTTAATCGTTGCTTGCCTTGGAGTGGAAAGTTCCCAACCTAAACCGCCCCTCCTACTGCTAAGATCTATGATAGCAAACATGTACAAATTTACAAGAGTCAACTAAGAGTCCTTCACACTCTTCAGGATCCTGCACGAGCTGAAAATGACCACCGGCGTGGAGAGACTATTCGACCAACTTGGACACTTTAAAAGGTAGCCTGCCCATTTGTTCCCGAGAAGTGTTTTATGGCGATCACATCAAAACTGTTATTATTTATTCCATGTCATCGTTATCGCATGGATGCACGAGTTCTTAATGTAACGTATTAGAAACGTGACGTAAAAAATCCAATCCTGTAGACTACAGTGTAAAAGAATCGTAATGTTTTAGAAGTAAAAAAAAAAAAAGTTATGCTTTGTATTACATATAAGAGATATTTTATGAAAAATATTGCACAGCATGTTAAACAGGATATCACAACTGTAAATATTATGGAATACTAAAATTCACTGACACTTTAATGTAAATATGTATACAGACTTTAATTGCCTGCATGCCAGTATTTGCTAAATATTAGTCTGTCTTCTTACAATTAGCCTATTGTTCGTCCTGCTTTACAGACATTGAATAGTTACTTTTAAAATCATTTTCAATTATGGGTGCTTTCCTGTCAATAACTAACTTCCATTTGATCCTTCTTTCCCTTTAGGTTTCAGGCATGTCTCTACTTTGCTGCTATTTTCCAGGCCATCTCTTGTGGAATACATTACCTGGCCTCCGTTTTCTTAGTTGGAACGCCTAAATTTCTTTGTGACGCTCCTTCAAATATTACAGAAGTTCTATATAGGAATCACTCATCAACATCACTGGCAGATATATGGACTCACTACAAGCCAGGTGATGGACCAGTGGTTGTACGGACAGCTGGAGGAGACCAGTGGGAACTTAGTCCTTGTTTAAAAGCTCTGCGGCTTGATGCCGTCAATTTTCAATATGAGTTTTTTGGAAACAAGACTGTGGAGTCATGTGGTGGCTTTATCTATGATCACAGCGAGGTTGAGCAGAGCATCGTAACAGACTGGGACCTGGTGTGTGAGAAAGAATGGCTGGCCAAGCTTACACAGCCAACTTTTATGCTGGGAGTTTTAGTTGGAGCTTTGCTGTTTGGGGACATCGCAGACAGGTAAATTGTCTGTGTTGCATTTGTTTCCATAACAACCACTTAATTGCATGTACAACACTACTCAAAGCTATTCAGAGAAATCGATGAACAAAAAGAGCAGATAATTCCAACAGTGAAAATGTACTAACCAGTTTAACATGGTATAAATTCAGTGAATAAAAGTTACACTGAAATAGGCTTGCAAGAACACAGTATTGTAAGCATAAAAAGGATTGAACAGCTATTTAGGACAAAATAGCATTGTTTGTTATACAACACCATGGTTAGGCAACTATCCAGTTGTTAAGTCCAGAGATGGATTGTCAAGGTATTATATTACACAGTGTTTGTTGACAGATCAGTGCACATAAATCAGGAGTATAGAGTGTGATTAGACAAGTGAACTCTATATAGTGTGGAACCACATTATACCTGAATATTTAATATGGCAAGATGGTTTACATTTGGCAATTATTTGATTCTGCAATCAGATAACTAAGAGCTCTGAGAGAACTGTACAGGATGTGAGAAATGCAGACACTGCATGGCTGCACATAAACAGGATATCACAGGTTCACATTCCATGAAGACTGTTCATTTCCATTCTAGACAGCCGAGAACTACTGTTTATTTGTATGTTCATCATCAGATTGGTCATGCTTATACAACAGCAGAAGAGTATTACTTTGTTCTGCAAATGTGTACTTATATAACTTATTCAACGATTAAATAAATGCATAGGAACAGTATGTGGAATGGTCAAAGGTCAAATCATGCTGGTGCACATAAGTGAGGCATTTGCATGAAAAACAGGCCTTTGGTTTGCTTTGATAATACAGTTGCCCTGTTGGTCTTTAAACAGTTGTTCACACATAAATATCAAATTGTAAATAGTGAGTGGTACAATCAGTTTTTTTTCATGCTTCAGGTGAAATATAAATCAAAAAATGTTTGTGTAAAACTATTTGTCTATAGCTACATACATTTTGATACATACATTCTACTTAAAATGTTTATATAATATGCAAATTTTTGTTTTTCGTTTTACCAGAATTGGCAGGCGCCCCATTTTGATGTCTACCAGCTTGTGCCAGTTTATTTTTGGGGTCACTGTTGCATTCACAGGGAACTACTACCTTTTTGTGTTGATGCGTTTCCTTCTTGCAATGGTAAGTGAATCGGTCCATATTCTGAATATTTTAGAGTATTTTTTTTTTTTTATCGCATGCATAATAAACACATACGTTTATTTTGGCTTTTATTTTGGATCAATCAATTTGACAGCCCTGGAACATTTACATTCATGCATGCATATACAGAATTATGTGTCTCAAGTAAATACTTTCCAGTATGTTACAGTCTAAGAGCTGGTGATACAGCTATTTAAATTAAGTGTTTAATTAAGCATCCCTGTCGTTCTCCTTTATTTTTCTCACCACACCACACATCTTTTACTTCTTTCTCTATTACAATTTAGTTTAAAATCAAACTTCAAAGCTTTAGACCTCTATATTTATATTCTGAAAGAATATAATAGGATTTTTTATAATAAGTATATGGTGAGAATTTTCTCATTATACTTGGAAATTGTTGTCAAATATCAGAAAAGATCAGAAACAACTTCCTCAGAAATACATAAATTTTAAACCTGTCAAACGCATGGGGAAAAAGGTTTTGATATATTGATGAGGATGTCAGATTATTGATTCATAATTATTGATTAGCTGTGCCTGATCTATGAGTGCCAAAAGGGGTTAGAATGTTGATAAAATAACTTAAAGGGATTGTTCACAAAAAAAAAAAAAATCATTAATTACTCACCATCATGTTGTTCCAAACCAGCAAGACCTTTCAGAACACAAATTAAGATATTTTTGCTGAAATCTGAGAGCTTTATGACCCTTTAAACAGTACAGCCATGCAACTGAAATGTTCCCAGGCTCAGAAACGTAGCAAGGACATGATTAAAACATTCCATCAGTGATTCAAACATAATTTTAGGAAGCTACAGAATACTTTTTGTGTGCGTAGTGTGTGACTTCATTCAACAATTGAATGAAGACAGGTTTGGAACAGCATTCGTTTTAATCATTGTTTATTTCTTCTAAACTCTTTCTCTCTCTCTCTTTGTGTTGGCAGGTGTCAAGTGGGTATCTAGTTGTAGTCTTTGTGTATGTGACAGAGTTTACAGGAATTAAGGTGCGCACATGGACCTCTATGCATGTGCACGCAGCCTTTGCTGTGGGCGTTATGGTAGTAGCTCTAGTGGGGTACCTTGTCCGTGTCTGGTGGATCTACCAGATCATCCTCACCCTCAGTACCTCTCCATTCTTGCTCTACTGCTGGAAGTTTCCAGAAACACCCTTCTACCTAATGGCTAAAGGCCGGTACAAGGAGGCCCAGGAGCTGCTGGACACTATGGCTATCTTCAATGGCCTGCCACCAACACTTAAGGTAGACTACACACATTCTGTTCCTGCCATAAATTAATATCCTTTCCAGTAATATTTTTAAGAATATATCATGACCTTAGATTAGGAGATACTAGTTCCATACTTGAATTGGAAACAGTTGGAAACAAATAAGGAAACTGAAAGAAGAATGACATGCAAAAATACAGAGGTAGCATAAATTGAAATGCAAATTAAAATAAGCAATTCAGAACTCGAAGAAAAATATTGATACGAAGCAATTGCTGCCAAAAATCGTTGCAAACATATTTCATATTTTTTACACAATAGAAATTAGAAACCTTGGATCAATATGAAATGCTGCGAGACACTGTAAACATTATATTATAATATTCTGAGTGCTTATTAAAAAGGTAAAAAGAACAGTTGTTGAAAGTCATGGCAAATGTGGTTTGGTTAACGTTTTTTTAAATTCGTCACTGACCCTAGGTGTCAGAGCTAAAGGATGAATGTGATGGCGCACCATTTAACGACAATAAGCAGGAAGACGGAAAACCAATGGAAGTTGAGAAGAGGCTAAGCATTCTGGACATGTTTGGAAGCTTAAAAATGGCCGGTCGCAGCGCCACCTGCTGGGCTATATGGTTTATCGGAAGCTTGGGATACTATGTCTTCAGCCTGGGGTCTGTCAACCTTGGAGGAAACCAGTATATCAATCTCTTCCTGGCTGGTAATGAACTCATGTGTACATGTTTGTATGTGTCAGCATTTATTCTCAAGGTTTTGATGCTTTAAACTGGAAAAAAAAGCATCATAAAAGTATCATGATTGTAGCTTGTGCACTGCATCTAGTATAATGTCTGAATTGGAGCGTTTCTGTTGAGCTATATGCAGTGTAGATTTATTAGTATAGATGTTAGCAGCATTTAAATGACCTATACTTTATTTGACTGTTATTAGGTGCTGTTGAGGTTCCATCATACTTGATTGGCTGCATTGCAATGGATCGGGTCGGCAGGAAGAAGACATGTGCCCCGGCTCTGCTGCTTGGTGGAGTAGCCTGCATGCTTATTATCATGGTGCCCCAGGTATGAGATCGTGTCTGTGTAATACATGTGATACATACACACTGTGATTATAGCATTACACTGTTAAAGTCACAATAAATTGGAAGTAGCATTAGATCTTTTCTAGTGTAATGGAAAAAATGTAGGACGTGGTCTTGGTTCTATTCGGTGGTTGTTGATTGGATATTGAGATGTGGGTGTTGCACTCAACACTGAAAGCAGGTGAACGTGAGCTAGCTTGCAGGGACAAAATGATCGGAGACATCCTGCAAACATCACCAGACAGATGTATAAATTTCACTGAAGGATAACATTTTAATTAAAAATCACATTTTAAAAAATTTAATGGATGAATTTTTCAAAATAAGACCTATTTAGCTATTTACAAAACAGATTGGGTAATGATTTCATGCCAACTATAAAAAATACACACACAAACACCATTAAATTATATTTGCTATTAAGAAATCCAAAGAAAGTGTATTCTGAGCCTCTTATTCATATGTAAGGAAGCAACAAAATGGGCATTGTATTTAGTTCCAATGGCAAAACCACAATATACAAAAACTAGCCTTTCAAATTCTTAAATAAAATGTGGAAAATGTTAATCTTAGCAAATGTGTACATTTAAGTTGGTTTGACAGGTGTAGAATCAATATGAAACAAGTCGCTTCATTATCATTACTGTACCTCTGGGAGGAGGTAAGTCATTATTAAAATTAATGATTAACCTTGTTAAAGTGGACATGTGTTTGTGTACATGTTTGCTTTTCGCGTGGTAACTGAGGCAGCTGTTTGCATCAGAGCCTCTCGTTCTGTTTTTGATAAACCTTTTTGAACACACTTTCACAAGTTCTTTTACGTTTTCGTTTTAACTGAAGTTATATATTCACTAAATTTGATGCAATTCACGTTCTGGACCAGGCTTCAAAGAAAGGCAAGAGATGCAAGTATATGTGAAGCGATGGGTCAGAGCATACTACACATCCCTCATTATATTCTAAAAAAAGTGCCCATATAATTATTGCAACAAATTACTGACAGCTGTGTTGGTATAGCAACAAGGTTTTAAAAGCACCAAAGCTTGTGAAGATGATATCCCTGTTCTTCTTTTTTGCTTTATTTTAATTCCTACTGTCTGGTCCCTAGACACACTCACAAGTGACATGATTGAGATGGAGTTGAATCTCACGTGTATCATTAATAGGGTCTGTGGTATTACATTTTTTTTTTTTTTAACTTAGGCTACTTAGGACATACAGTTCTGACAAAAACAATATTGTTGTTCCTTTCCTTGCGTATGATTGGCCAGAGAATTCACAGTGGTGCAGGTCTCAACAAGCCCCAAACCTTACTCTGTGTGTGTGCGTATCTGTCAAACAGACTGTCTTGACTTGGCTAGCTTGAGTTTAATAATTAATAACAATCTGTATGTTACAGATTGCTTCAATTCAGATATCCATATGGTGTTATTGCTGGTGTCACAAGACCTGCGTTCAACCATCTGGGAATGTGAATTTTTATACATGTAAATATCTTCTGAATATGTGAGGCACGGTAGTCATGTCAGTTCGCTTTTCTCTCTCTGTGCTGTAGTTGGTGTTAAGTGTCAACTAGACCGCTTTCCCACATGGTCAGTGCCAAATTTCAGTTAAACTTAAAATAAATGTCAGTTTTGCAGTGTCTTGAATTATAGATCTGCAGGTGTAAGATAGTCTCCTTGGCTCCTTGAGAGTAATACATGTATGCACAAGCCTAGTATGTCAGTTTATCATGGTTGTTAAATGCTTTTGGAGGTTAACAAGGTGAAAATGTTTCAGATGAAACTTTAGTAAATACTAGGCCTACATATAACTGAATCACGATCAATGCATTTTACTGATTTTAACCCTTTACCATAGCTAAAATTTATAATAATTGTGTCTGAAAAGATAGACTTCTTAAAAAAAATGCTGGGAGTCATTTAATCACTCAACCATTTTGTTCCAAACACTGACTGCATCCAAAATCCTATACTTGGTTTGAATAAGTAATTAGTTTGGAACCATATAGAATTATATAGAATAAAAATGTAATCCAGACCCACCAATGCTGTTATGCCATTCACAAATCCTAACAGAGAAATGTCCATTGAAATTAGGTCATCGGGGTACATTTTGTCTACTGTTTTTTACAAATTGTAGATTTGGACGCACTATTGTGTGTTACTCAGAGATGCGCAAACATTAATTCTAATATGACAATAATACGTTTGACAGTATTACTCTTTATAGTTCATTGAATTGTCTAAAATAATCGAAATTGTGCTTTTGGTCTGAATATCAACATGCTGTATAAGGAGCAACAGTCATCAAAGAAATGGTGGGATGTCATTTATGCACATTTCTTAGTCTCTAAACAGCTTTGGTCACCAGCAGGTCACTGAAATCACACTGTAAGAAGGATATGTTAGTGGGTTGATATTCCATTGGGATCACTTCACCCCTCAGAACTAATAGCCTCACTGCTGACACGCTGAAATGGCGTGAGTATAGCCATCGTTGCTCCAAAAATCTATAAATAGACCTGTCATCTAAGTGACTGTTTATACATATGGCAGCTGGCGGCTTCTGAGAGGGGGTCAAAGGGGTGTCTTGGGGATGTTTAGACTTTTGTCTGATCCCGAATGTAAGGAAGCCCTACTACTTGCAAACTCTCCAAACAGCTGATGGCAGAAACACTGTTGCTGATGAATATAGCTTCACTGTTTTTTCTCTCTTTGTTTCAGGATATTGAGATATTGGCAATAGTCCTGAGTATGACAGGGAAATTCGCTATCGCCATTGCATTTGGTCTGATTTACTTGTACACCTGCGAGCTTTACCCCACAATCATTAGGTATGTCTTCATTTTAGTGCACTACACTGTATGTAGCCATCCACAATAAAGACCGGAATACACAACACAATTTTTTTTGTGTTAAATACTAGGTCATAGAGAAAAGCTGGACAACATACACTAAACGACTGATGATCACATACTACCAGATGTTCAAGTCTGAACACAACCGACTAATGTACAAACACATTTTTGCTAGGAAATGCATTACAAAGAAAACAACATGTTCAAAAATACACTTCAAATTGGATACATACATATCCAATATATTAACTGGTCTAAACTGCACCAAAGTTACTTATTTTCAATTTCACTGCTGTGGTCCACGTTACTTTTCTTTGACAATATTTAAAACATTCCAATACATATAATTTTAGAAACAACCCATTTCTTCACTGGCCATGTTGACTAGATGAGAGTTACATAGTGATTTAATAACAGTCACTATATCTGGTCCAACAGGTCTCTGGCTGTTGGCAGTGGTAGTATGATGTGTCGAGTGGGAAGTGTAGTGGCTCCCTTCTGTGTTTACCTTGCTGACATCTGGATCTATCTGCCTCAGGTATGTAACAGCACTCAATCAATCTGGTACAGTGTGGTCTAGAACTAAGGCATGATACGACATAATATATACAGTGTTTGCTGGACTAAAGTGCTAAGATAGCTTATTTTCTCTTTTATTGTGTAGCTCATTGTGGGAATTTTGGCCTTCATCATTGGGATCCTGACCATGTTTCTGCCGGAAACTCTGGGTCAGCCGCTTACATCAACTTTGGAAGAATCTGAAGCTCTAGGCTCCAAGCCCAACAAAAAGAACACTTCCGTCGAAGCGTTAGAGATGAACCAAACCATCAAAGCCTAAATCCACATTTAACCTATGTTCCCTGAAAGTGCCTCTACTGACTAAAAAACACTTCATACTCCAGTGTACAAATCTGAGACATTGGGTATTTTTGAGAAGTTTGATACTTATTTTTGTTGTTGTTTTAGCCATTTGTGGGTAGATGAGGCTGTGTTCTGCGTGAGTAATTTTATGAGTGAAATATATATCGGTATATTTTAATTTTTTATATTTTGTAATTGTTCTGAAAATCTTGATTTTACCAGGACCTCATTTATTTTGCCAAAACCACTTTTGCACAAACAAGTGCAGACACACTAGTGAAATTTCTGCTAAATTTTTGGTGCAAAAAGTTCCATTGTCTATTGTCAATAGTGTAGCAATGTATAAGGCACAGTTCACACAGAAGTCACTTTCAAACAAAGAATCTGTGACCAAACTGAAGCTGTTGTGAAATCTGTGTGAATTCCTATTGAAATGACTTGGTTTCTCCAGGAAACAATGAACACAACAGTAAATGTTAGTGCACCTTTAGTATTGGTTTTAGCTCACTTTACACTTGTTACGATATTTTTGTAGGTTTTAGACAATCTTAGCAATTCTATTTTTGTTTTCTAAATATGCTGAATATAAGAAATGCAAATCTAGTTTTGATTTTCCATTTAGTTTTTGCAAATAAAAATTATATATATATAGCTAAGTGAACATAGTAAAATGTTTATATATGAATATTTCGTGCATAATGTGTTATGGACCTTAAACACCATTTACCGATTTTCTCTGATGGTATTAACAGGAGCATTGCCTTCAGTTTCTGTGGACAAAGGAAACACTTGTTAACTCATAAGCATCTATGCATGATTCATTGAAAGACAGACTTTGTTTGTTGAAGCTGTTTATATACAATTACATCTCAGGGTTTAGCTCCATATGTATCAGTATTGTTTGTAGTAAACAGTAGCCGTACTTCAGAATTTGTTTATTCTGGGTGTTTTTGTATTATTTTGTTATTTCAGTTTTCCAATATTCTCCCTGACTAGGTTTGCATGACATGAGGAATGTAATGTAGGTCAAAATTGTATTATCTACCAAAAATGCTATTTTTCTCTTCGTAGTCTTTATAATCATTGCATTTACTATTTTCCTCAAGCTGTTAATTTTATTGTGTATTTTTGGACCAAAGAAGCAGGGATATTAGATTCTTGCTGTAGTCATGTGCAGTTGTCATAGCAATGTGTTTGTTTAAAGAATGTCATATATTAATAAATATGACATCATGTCTAAATTAGACCTGTTTCATTAAAATAATTACAGTAGCTATAAATATTAGTGATTTAATTAGGTTCTAAATGTCCTTTTCCTGTGCTGTTCACCCTTCATTCTCTCATGGAAAAGGTGGGAAATATTTTCCAGGTTAGTGGGCGAAAGACAGGCGTCTCTCATTCGCTGTGACAGAGGGGAGGAGACCCAGGACAAGCTGTGAGGCCAGCCCTTAGTTTAAAAAAAGTCCAATAAATATATAGTCTAATGGTCTATTGTTGCTGTGAGAAGTTTTTATTGTACAAAAAGGACGTTTTGTGAGTTATTCATTTACTTATAGCCCCTACTTGACCCTAATTCACATTAACACCTTTTTGGTTTTGTATATATTGTCTATTGTCACCACAAGCATATTTCACAAATTAATCTCCATTGTGATTAAAACAGTCCAAGTACTTTACACATCCTACACAACAAATTCACCCACTCATTTATTATGGTACAAGCATTCTGCATTTCCTTCTGCCTACTGTACCTAACAGTGATTATTATTTTATAGTTTGTAAAAAATGCAAATAGCATCATACCACGTAATGAAAGCTACTGAAAAACTGTTTAAAAACTGTCAGGGAGACATGTTGTAACCTATTTGTGCATGTGGTTTGGGTTATCAGTGCTGGCACAAATAGAACACAAATAGAAATGATCCCTTGTAGACAGGGCCAGCTGGACACTGCACTTTGACCCTGCTTTGATACCCAGCTAAGCTCAAATACACATGCCCACACTGACGCAAACACAGGCACCTATTTCAGAACAAACCTTAGAGACAGAGATCAAACCAATCTAAATAGCACCTTAAACACACACCAGGACTAACGTGAGAAGTGAGATTCAGAAAAGTTAAGATTGTGTGTGCTGCGTTATTACTTGAATTTTATAAATAAGGCAATTATTGAATGTAGCAGAAAATACTACGACTGAAACTTTGGAGCAAAAGCATTCTGTTTACATACCTTGCAGTATAATTGCCATGGAAATTATCGTGGAGATAAACTTCTATTGTTACGATTATTTCTGATCCAAGTCGAAATCATTGCAGATTCAAGCGTATGATTTAGAGAGCTTCATTCAATAAAATGGTAGTTTGCAAGTTTGCAAATGTGAAACTTAATTTATTTCAGTTTTATACATGTTTTATTAATTTTATACAAAAGTTAATATTAATTGATTTACATTTTAGGAACACCATTGTTTGCTCTATTTCGACAACAAAAGTCAATGATTCAATGACCCATTCAAAAAGAGAGTCAATTGCTTCATTACTAAACGAATCAACAGTTTAACTGAATCGTTTTTAATGGATTCAATGACAAAGACAGTGACTTACTGCCACCTACTGGCGGGGTTAGTTAAACAAATTCACAAATATCAGTGAGAATGTCATTGATCAGAAAGTGTCTAAATGTCCTTAAGAATGTAATATTAAAAACTAACTGCAAACGTTTTTGCAAAGTGTAAACTATTAAATATAGCTAAAATATATAATTTTGCAATATGTACTGTACATGTGAAAGAAGTGTTTTTAGGTAAGCACTAGAGACATAATCATTCTTTTTTTTAATGAAATCATTCTTTAATTTCACTAATCAATCTTTTTTTATTAAACACAGGGGGTCATTAAAGGCACAATGTGTAAGTTTACGCCACTAGAGGTTGCATTTTCAAAACAATAAAAGAGGTGAACACTGGGAGATGTCATTTTCACAAATCATGTTCATGGATGAAAAGCTCATTTCTATCTGTTTTATCACCTAACCAGCTGCACATGACCATTACCTGCACAATGAATAATGTATATTTGCTTACCGGTCTATTAAAACACACGCGAGAGCGGAGTCTCTGTTCAACCTCCGTTTTTCGCGATGCTCTCTCCATTTCGGAAAACACCACGCCGAGATTTGTTCTCATTTTATTTTGTCGACTGATCCATCTTTTTGGGGGGATTCTGGAGAGTGTAATCATGGTCCATGGTATGGAAATACACAGTAAATAACTACCACTTCCGCATTTTTCCACGTGTGTTGCCATAGTAAACAGAGGATAGCACGGATATCATTGATAGGCGACAAGGAACAGGGACGGTTCATTATTTAAATCTGGAATATGTGCAAGTGGTTTTTGGATATTTTATTACAAAAATCTTACATATTGTGCCTTATATTATAACGTGCAAATTCACAAACACAAGAGATCTTTAATTTGGCTGGAATTGCAGGTGCTTGTCTTTATGTAAAAGAAGGTTTTGAGAAAAACAAAGGAGGGCTTTAAGAAACCCCAGAATCAAAGCCTTCAACTTCAGGGCTTAAACCTTAAAGATGATTAATTGCGGGTGGATGAGATGATGCAAATATTAACTACATTCTCTAAAATATGTTTGAAATGATTTTTTTTAACAGGCACAGACACAGTAACTACATTTTTTGTGTGCGTTTGCCTTTTTGGGAAGTTGGTGAAGGAGACGGCAGTGGGGCTTGCAGGTGAACGGCTGTACTGTGCGTACTATGATGAGTGCTCAGACTGACCTGTGTCCCGTTTTCTGTCGACTAAGCCAGCCATGCCATTAATTATGAATTTATCAGTCTTATCAGTTGTTGGAAGGGGGCGCCATTGGGTAAGTTGTGTCAAAAGGGAGGCCCACTGTCTTAGACTTTGAAAACCCCTGCCCTACACCAAAACCTACCCCTTACAGGAAACTACAGGCATTTTTAGACTTAAAAAGCTTAATTTATAAGTGTGATTTATAAGCATTTTGAAAAATGGGGACATGGGGTAATGTTCTGAAAAGTCACCTTCTCCTTGTAATACCCGTCATGCCCGTGTCATTATACAAATGTCCTCACTTGTCACAAAAATGCGCGCGCACACACACACACACAATATTTAGACATTTTAATTATGAAGAAAGGCTATTCTGTTGCTTACATTTACTTTGTGTGATCAAAGGCACTGCACGTTTATAAAAACATTTGACTAAATTGAAAATTGGTTACAACATCAGGCCTCTGCAGTTATTTCCGTTTTCGGAAAACTATTTAATATCTGTGATTTGATAAGTTTTAATCTGTTCAACAAAAAGATTCCTTTATGCAAGTTATGCATCATTACCCCAGTAGGTGGAAACAAGTAAACCTATTACGAGTGAATCACTGATTCATTTACTCACTCCCTCAATCAATTCAAACCATCAAGGTTTTTTTTTTTTCCTTCTTTTTATCTCTCTCGCCCGTTCCATGACATCTCGAAATGTCTGCATTTCTGGCCGACCCATTCAGTAAACAGGAATGTTTGTAAAGTAGCTTAGGTTTAACCACTAGTCTTTTGGAGACAGGAAAACAGTCACATGCTTTAGGTTTCAGTGAAATAAATACTGCAAATCAATCACTTCAAGCAACTGAACTAGGATTCCCGAGATGTTCCTACTCATCAACAAAACGCCTTTAAAATCATAATCGATATATAAAATAACAAATATGAGGAAGTCATTAAAACAATGTAAACAACTTTGTTACCATAAATTAAGACATTATTTGTAACCATAAGAAGTACAGTATATAATAAAAAGTAGCCTATATAATAGATTATAAAATATAATAGACTAAGAAATATTTCCATGTATCTCATATAAAAAGGTTCTACAAACAACAACTGCTGTTAAAATGCTTTTATTTTGAGAGCTTTCCCAGTAAAGGTGCAGTTAATTCTTAATGTTAGCCAATTCATTCAGTTTTGGTTTCCAAGAGTGTCGCTCCAGCTGTCCTTAAGTATGCTTTAATATCTGCCAACTGTTAGATGTCAAAAAACAAAAATATATCTGCTCTTTTTTCCTGAGATTTGTACATGGAATGCAATCATCAAAAGTAGTAATACTGTACAATAAATTAAACAATATAAAAATCCACACTAAACACAAAACAAGTACATACACCTATATACAAGTTTAAATGGGAAGTGTTAAATTCTGTGACAGATTGTAGCTTTAGCATCTATTTAGTCATAAAATAACAATTCATTTCACTTTACCAGCATAGTTCAACAAAAATGTCCCATTAAGCTGAGCTGTTAAGAATGCAAGCTGACCATTCCTCAATTAAAATACCCTACAGGAATCTTATGGGTTGGTGCTGATCTGTGGAACAGCATGTTGATGATTTGAAAAATTATATATAATATGGGTTTTAAATGCAGTGTAGTAACTTATGTTTTCACATTCAAGAATACATTTTGTCCTGTTGTCAAACTTTTTTCCCATTAATATTTGTTATATTTGTATTGATCATGAGTATATTTGTTTTAACAGTTTAATATTACTGTCTTATTGTTTTAGCTTGTGATCCTGCCCAAAATATTAGGCATTAACAGATGAGAATGGTGTAAAACTCTTTGTCATGGTCAACCACTGGTGAACTTTGAATAGCTTAGTTCTAACTAGGAATGTATTATTTGATACCCCAGTAGTTTTATATTATTCACTGTAAGGCAAACCAGGATGGGATAAAATTGTATTGTTGCTAACAAAAACATCATTACAATTTACATTTTCATGTGAACTATTACGTATAAGTGTCTTTAGCACATTGTGTACCAAATAGGAACTTAAAGGGTTACTCCACCCCAAAATGAAAATATTGTCAATCACTTACCCCCATGTCGTTCCAAACCAGTAAAAGCTTTGTTTATCTTCGCAACACAATTTAAGATATTTTAAATGAAAACCATGAGGCTTGCGACTGTCCCATTGACTGCCAAACAAAAAAAAGTATGAAAGACATCATCTGAATGTTTCATCTGCTATTATTGGTTCAACCATAATATCATGAAGCTACAAGAATACTTTTTGTATGGAAAGAAAACCAAAAATAAAAAAAGGTTATTTAATGATTCAGCACTGTAAAGTCACTGTGGCGCCATTTTGCAGATCATCCAGTACATTACCTATGCAGTTTTGTGTTAGACGAGACGGAAAGATATGTCTCGTTCATGTGTTTAACAGTATCTTTCCAAATAACGGCCATCCCATTATTTTTGTTTTCTTTCCCTACAAACTTCTTCTTGTAGCTTCATAATATTATGGTTGAACCACTGGTGGCAGATGAAGCATTCAGGCGCATTTCATACCTTTCTGCACCTTGACAGTGGCAGATGTTTGGCAGTCAATAGGACAGTCACAAGCCTTCCGGTTTTCATCAAAAATATCTAAAATTGTGTTCAGAAGATGAACAGGTTTGGAACAACATGGGGTGAATGATTAATGACAAAATGTTCATTTTCATGGGTTGGAGTAACTCCTAAAGAGCCCGGTTTTATGCAACAATTGAAAACAACAGATGACGCACTGACAAGGCAAGATAATGTTTAACATCCACATCAAACATTTTAGATGAACAGTGAGCTGCATTTGACATCTTCCAGGCATTCAGAAGTTTTCGATTCATCATACACCTAAAGGCACGTACAACATAAAAGGATCCTTTCAAAAAAACAAAAATATTGGCACTTAAATTCTGGCACAGAGTTGCAGCAGGTTTCTGGAACCAGAGGAGGAAGCGAGTGATGATAAGATGATGAGATCTGATTGGTCTGTTTGAGTTGTTTACGGTGATTACAGCTACGGCTTCTGGGCTTAATGCAGTAATCCTTGGCACTTTGAAGGTTTGGCACTTTGTCGTGATCCTCACTCGCCTCCATAGCATAGACTGAATGTGTTCATGTGTGAAAGTGTGTGTTGCTGTGTGAGTCTGAGATCACCCAGGTACCAAGCGTACAGAAGTAGTGCCTAAAACCAGACTTCCACAGCATCTCATTCTGCTAAACCACAATTAGTTCATCTCTCCCATTCTGGCAATCTAGCAATATCCCTGTAATTCCAACCTTGAATCCTCTCACCAGGAAATTACCATAACCAACTCTATTTCATAAACATGAACAAAATCATTTTGCCACAATTGTTGGTTCCTTAAATAATTATCCAGACCCTTCTGCGACTCCCTTCTCCTCTTGAGAGCGTCTTGAAGGGCCATCCCGTTAAAAAACAGGGGTTAAACACCCAATTTTAACCTGGGACTTTTGACTCTACCTCCTGATTGGACATAGACATCAAGCTTATGAGATAATCTGCCATGCATACACCTCCATGGTCGTTACTCAGGGCTGAACCAACCAGATGTTGGCATCTTCTTGCCCCATGTCCTCTTCTTCCTCCTCTTCCTCCTCCTCCTCCATTGGCTCATGGGTCCTGAGGGCAAGCTCACGAAGGAATTTAGGTTCATGAGCAAAGTTCTGGGAGGTGGACTTGAGGCCGATCTTCTTCTTAGTGAGATGAAACTGGTCACGAATGAAGTTGTAAAAGTCATACTCATACTTCATCCTTTGGTAAAGCACCTGTAAGGCCTCTATAGTGGGCATATGCTTCTTCACTGTGCCTGTAAGGTTCCCCATCTTCCAGAATGCTGCAGAGAAATCAGATTTACAAAACTATAAGCCACAGAGAAAATTGCAATGTGCAATTTAAGTTAATTTGGAACATGCTTCATTCATTATTGTTTTAAAGCTGAATTGAATAAAACACACCTGGACTCTTGTAGATGCTTAGGACATCACTGAAGTAGTGAGGTAGGAGTCTCTCCAGCAGGAGCAACACATCCTCTAGTTCTTCCAGAATTCCCACAAGTAGGAAATTCTCTATAACGTTTTGTTTGGCCCTCTCCACAGCCCAAACACCCGGCTCCCTGAGGCGGACCAAAGAAAACGGCCAATTATTTGACAAGAAAAACATACAACGGTTTCAGCTTGCTTAACTGAAGAGATTTTAAAAACATTTATTTGTGAAAAGAACACAAGATCTTAAAGGAATAGTCCACCCAAAATGTACATTTTGCAATGATTTATTTTACATTTTAGTTTTTTGGGGAGAACTATACCATCGAGGCTGTGAAAGTGCAGAACTGGAACAAAATATGCATGATTACAAAAAAGCTGTTTATAATAATCACAGATAAAAATAATCATGTATTTATTTAGAAAAATATTATACAATACAAATAAGAACCTAATTTGCATCAGTTCAGTGAATGCCATTAAAAAAAAAGCTTTGGTCACCAACATTAATAACTAAAGAGTGATGGGTAATTACCTGCACTGAGGGTGTTGTCCACAAAAGTATGGAACGATGTAGAAGAGACGTGGGTTAGAGCACTCTGGGTAGTTCTCCATGATGCAAACATTAATGTCCTGCAGTGGAGAAAAGGGGAGTCAAATCTTACAACCAAAAAGAAAGCAGCTCACTTAACAAAAAAAAAAAAAAAAAAATGACAAACTCGAAATGTGCTTATAAATCATAGAAACACTCATGTTCAATGGATTATACGCTTAGATACTGTACTGTAGTGGCCACTAGGGGGAACCACTTACACAAGCAATGAACCACAGTCTTCTGAAAGTCCTAATGGTTAACTCTTATAAACACTTCCAAAACACAGACTAAACAGGTCCCAATGCATTAACAGAAACAATGTTTTTACACTTTATCCGATACAAAAGCTTTAATTACACTGGGAAAGATTAGATGGGAAAATATGGAAAGGCAATGCACCCACACAACAGGGGAGGCCTGGTGTATTTTGTTTCCAATTTATGTAACAAAAAGAAACCAGACTAGTTAAAGAAGGCAAGAGATCAAAACAAATACTTTCTCCCTCTCCCTTGTTTAATTACCAATATTACAATATGTTAAGTCCTCAAATAACAACTTGTACAAGAATAAAAAAAATATTATTTGGAAAAACAAAGGAGATAGGAAAGATGTGAAAGTCGACGACAATATGCAATTTCTTCAAAATAACGCAGCCAACAATTCAGTAATGATACTTGTTGAAAATTAAACAAACTGATTACATGTTGCAAAGAACATGGTCAAGATAACACTTCTTGGAAAAGAGGGCGATCTGTCAAGTTAACAGCCTTGTCTTTAACTTGTGCACAAGAGAGGTTAAGTAAAGACCACATAGCCACGAGGCTCCAGACACCATGCACTCCTTCTCTTTCATGAGCCCCAGGTGGGTGCCTAAGAGCTGGGGGGAATCACGTGCAAGCTGTGGGTCTTGAAGAAATGAGCCGTCATGCTGGCAGGTAGAAAAACATACTCAGAGTTATTTCAGCATTACTCTTTCATAGTAGAATGCCCTTTACACACGACAAGTGTGAGCTGATACGTGAACATTATTTCTCTGCCCTTTATTAAGCCCCAATTCAGGAAATAGGAGGAAAGGTCCTCTAAAGTTGACAAATGTGTTTAGAAATCAGCTCGGATTACATCAATATCCTGACCATGAAATGCATGAATGTTTTTCAATTATCAGTAAGTTTTGGCATTTAAAGTTAATTGTGGTTGTGAACTAAAGATCAGATTGCTGCGTTTAACTTGCTTTCGCTGTACTATGAACGTGTTCATTTGTGGACAATATCAAGCTAATGCACTGGCGAATCCATCAAAGCAGTGGAGGCTCCAGGAGGGCCAGTTCCTTCAACAATACTCACTCTGTGTGTATCTGAATAGAGCCGAAAAGCCAAGAGCGCATCAATGTCCTTTCATCCGCATCCCCACTCCGTCCCAGCGGAGACACATACAAACTCTGACAGATATGCACTTTGAACACACGCATGCGAATGCTGAAACATAAACAAGTTATGTTCCATTTGGGCTTCCGTTGACTTTTTGGAAAATAAAAAAAAGCAAAGGATTTAAGCACAGAAAGCCAGATGGCCAAAAGGGCAAATGTCTGCAGAGAACAAAGGGAACAGAAATGTCATCCTCTAACAGATCACCAATTACACAGCAACATCCTACTCAATTCCTGAAGAGATAATGATGCCTTAAAGCTACGCCACACTTTTCAAAACCAACAATTAAAAGCAAATTCAATGAGGGGGAAGATACTGTTCGGTGGAGGGGAGAAAAGAGGGGAGTATAAAAAGAAAGAAAGTCTGTTTGTATATATATGAAATTGCTTATAAGGTTCCAACAAATGGCTAGTGTGCTTCTGGCAAACGTCCCGAGCAGTAAAAGCTTGCAGTCTTTCACACACAGTCTCTTTCTCTCTCTAAAAGAGGACCCACTTCAGCTCAGGTGACACACTTATTTGGCCTTGTGTTCTTGATTTCACTAAGCACCTAGGAACACAGCCATGGCAATTTACCTCTAAACTACCTCCAGATGAACGTCACCACTCAACATGCTCTTTGCTTGATGCGAAACAAACCATTTTTTTGTGTATTCTCTAAAAAAAAGCTACAAAGAATGCAAATAATAAATAATGGGTATTACATAAGTATTTTTTTTTTTAATGACCACTGTTTGAGCAAAGCACAAGCGAGACGAGACATTTGGTGATAAGATGAGACGATATGATACAACAGGAGACAAGAAGTCAGTCTGCCACAGAACTGAGAAACTTTCCACTAATAGTGGCACTTTCCTGGCTATGTGTGTGCAGACACACTCATACGGTAAGGCCTTAGTGTTTTCAGTCATTAGTAAACATGGGCAGTACAATCCTACAGCTTTGAAGGTCTGCCAGCATACCTCACACAAAAGCGGATGAGACTAATCTAATGTGACAGTAAAGACATTTATAATGTTACAAAAGATTTATATTTCATATAACTGCTGATCTTTTGAGCTTTCTATTCTTCAAAGAGTCCTGAACTAAATTTTTAGTTCAGTTTTCCCAAAAATACATGGCACCGCAACTGTTTTCACCAATGACGATGATTCCTGAGCATCAAATAAGAATATCAGAATGATTTCTGAAGGATACTGTGACTAGAGTAACAGTCGATGAAAACACATTTTTCTTTATCATCACAGGAATAAATTGCATTTTATAAATTATTTTCACACCTAAGGTTCATCTTAGACTTCAGAGATGCAAGCAACACTTACACACACAAAAACACTTGACGCATTAAAAAGAAACCAGCTTGTGAAACTTCAGTCACACTGGTTGAGAAAGTCCCCTCCATATGCATGGATATTGTCTAATGTTTTAATTCCCTTCACATGCTTTAAATTATTAGGATTACTTCAAGATCTCCAGTTATTGTACAGCTTCCAGCTGTGATGAAAATGTGTTTGTGAAAGCATCTGACTTTGAGTATGTGTGGGTGTGCACATCCATGCAGATTGTGGGGAATTCCTCTGTACGTCACAGATTATAATAATTAAATTAAAATCAAAAGGGATCAAAAACGAAACTTCAGTACCATACCATCTGAAGGCTCAGGTCTGACAAAGGTCCCAGCTATTATAGACACATAAATCAAGCAAACAGATATGTTTAGTGTGAGCCAGATCACAAGCCAAAGTAATCCTAAACTACAGAAATCAGAGATGTGGTTAAACAGGCCTCCAGGAGGAGAGAGCATCTTAAAGAAGAGCTTGTGTTCTATATGGTTCTGATTAAGATTACAGTAGTTTCTCATTAGCTAAGATAAGTTCAGTTCTCATCGTAACAGAACAGCTACTGTGTGTTATTTTGGCCTGTGTCGTGTGTGTCCCTTTTTACAAATCAAAGATACTCACAGTAATTGCAGCATCATTACTCAAGTCTGAAGTGCCTCATCATTCAAATACGATTTGTTGTTTGAGAAACATTTCTTCTTATTATACATTTTGATCAGTTATTATCAGTAGTGCTGCTTAATATTTTTGTAAAATTGCATTGGCCATCCATGGACAAAGATGCTTACCCAGATAAAAAAAAATACTGCAGTGACACCATCTTCCAGCAGGGGCTAACTAAATCATGCTAACTAACCAAACTTTTTCCCCTACTAGAAATATTCATAAATCTCGCCTTCTTAAACAGAACAAAGGATGAGTTAACAGACAAAGTGGCCTGAACTGAATTAACTAGTAACCTGAAGAAAAAAGTCCCAGTTAATGTTCCAGATTATTGTCTGGGAAACTGGCCATTTATGTTTTATGAATACCAGATATGAGCCATAATTCTGTCACAATCCTTAGTCGACTGATGTAATTCTTCCAGCGGTGCCAAGTTTTCATGTGATTGTCTTGACTTTCAGCATCCCCCCCGCCTCCCCAATCCAAATCAGAGAGTTTAGCAACGCAATTGACTTCACTGAATAAAAAGCAAGCATGACTAATCAATTCCTGAACATTCTGCTCCCATTGTCCGAGCTAATTTCCAAACATAAAGCCAGACTTTTGCACTCTCTCTCACAAACACTCATTGTACAATAAATGTTTTCAACAGGAAATACAGTCCTCAAGTCAAGTCACTCAATGGTCACTCTGCTATTTGCTATGTATACTCGAATGCATATACGTACAGCTCATATATGTTTGAATAGGTAAATTACTAGTCTTATGTAGCACACTGAACTACAGTCTTTCCTTCACATCATTCAAATGTTTATGTTTGGACCTGTGCTGACTCAGGACTCGCTACACTGAGACCTGCTGCATCCCTATATGAAATCAACATTGAAAAACACAAGTAAAATGTTAAATTTAAAAAAAGAAAAAAAGGAGGGATTCAGAAACAGCCTCTGACCAGATATCTCTCATCATCTTTCATCTGGGGTGTGCGGATCAAGTGATTCTGTTCTCCTCTCCAGTCCCCAAAACGCCGAAAAAAGTAATTGGAGAGGAAACGGTTAATAGGATCCCTGATGATGTTTATGTAGACAGGCTGTTCTATCCTAAATCTAAAAAAGAAAAAAAAGAGAGAGACAAAGAGGATGAGCACTGAATTGTTTACCAATGTTGGGCTGCGTTTTATCTTGGATTAATCAGATACACTCAGATAAATAATTCCTGATTTTCTTACCTTGTGAAATTAAGAAAGTGAACATGTCTGGTGTACAAATAAGGCTGTGGAATAGTGCTTATGTTTTTCATCAAATCCACCTGGCAAAAAAAATCAACACAAATAAACAGATCAAAATGCATGTTACATTACCATTTATGAGCATCTCTTTATCCAACAATGCTGACAATTAAACAAAACAAACAAACAGGTTCAATCCAATATTTCTTCAGAAACAGAAGGAGGATTCATTTCAAAACCTGAACCAGAAATGCAAAAACACTGCAAACAGACATCATATCTCCAAGTTTCAGAATCACACACACCAAGAAAACATTCTTCACTCGGATAGTGCGTGGTGCAGTGGAAAGTTATTAGGTCATCTGATGAGGCTGACTTCTCATTACCTTAAAGTTTCCTAATGAGGGCCAGCTGGGGCCCCAGTCAGCTTTGATAGAGCCCATGTGTCCCTAAATGCGTGTTACAGTCTCTAAAAACATACACACGCAGGCACAAGGAGGCTTAACAATCCCTATAACTGATCGCCATATGAAGAAGAGGATGGCGTAATGTTGGTCTGGTGTGCCAGGACGGTGTGTAGAGCGCAGCTTCCTGTAGCGCTCAACAATAGGTTCCAGAAGTTTCCAGTTTGGGAAGGACCACCCTCAGAATTCAGATTTCGTACCAAAACCTAAACCTCTTCATGTTTCTTGACCCACTTCTCTGTCAAACAGCTAACAACACTGTAACAAGTGCTTACTCACGCTTCAAACCTTTTATCAAATGCTGCGTCAAAGCCAAAACACGCAAAGTCTGTAACAACCTGAGGTAGTGACATCACCTTAATGAGACTATTTCCTGTTCCATAAACAGTTACACAGGCACACAGATGGCCATACACTGTACTAAGTAATGATAAAAGAGGTGTTAGCTGAACCACATCATAAGTAACACCTCAGGTTGGGTAAACAGTTAGTGGTTTGGTGCAATTAATATCTTATTAGAATGACGGAACATCATGAATCATGCTGATGCTTTATTTTGCTTACTGTTACACAATTCAGCTTACTGTAAGAATTTATTTTAAACACATCTGGCTTACAAAGACTGAAAGTAACAACATATAGCCTTCAGAACGTTTCCATTTGAGTTCCACTGAGGGAAGCCACAGCTTGCAACAAAATGGGGGTGAGTAAATTACACAAATTGGCAGCTGACAGAGTTCCCTTTTTGTGTAATCTATCAATTTAATAGCAATTTAATAGCATTGAATACATTGTTCTAAACAATCATATAACAATTTGAAGATTATGAACGGAGAGGAGGTTCATTTGTTAACTTCTTGTTGAAAAATTGGTTAATTTGGTTAACAGACTGAACATTCCCTCTATACACACAAATAAACTTTCTTCTCGAAATGAGAGTTTCATGACCCTTATCCTTTGTTTAGGAGACAGATGTGCAGATGCTCCAAGGCCACAAATAGGTAATCAGTCACAATCAGAGAAAACAAGTACTAGAAGTGCAGTTAATGCGCACGAGGAAAGTTATGCTCATTATGGACAAAGCCTATAGGATAATATTGCAGACATTGTCAATAGTTTATTAGATGATTAACCTTGACATCTTTATCAAAAAAAGTGTTAAATATTTGTTAAGTAATTTAATCTGTTTATTTTATCAAAGTTTTTTACTGAATTAATTGATTAATTTGCTTATTTAAAAAATGTTTGTAAAAAAAAAAAAAAAGTTTTGACTCTGACATTCACTGCATTTTTTAAAATACCTTCATTAGTGTTCCACAGATAAGAGTCATACAGGTTTGCAATGACAGAGAACATACTAAAAATACGTCACACGGAAATGTACTTTCTTTGGCTGTTATCCACTCACGCTCTATCTGTCTGGACACACAGCAGTTCGTTTTTCTGAAACTTGCATGTGTTCAGAGCTTACCACTGTAAACACACACATTTAATATTAGCCTTGAGTATTTACTGTACATCTAACCAGTTTACTCTCGAAAACCTATGAATAATGTATCACTCACAAAATCATTTTATTTAAAAAGATCCTATAATATCCAGACAGAATTATGAGTGTACTCCAGGATATGGACAGATTTCTAGTTAAAAAGTTCTTCATGTCACTTATTTCCCTCTCCCTCTCAACAAACACATATGAGTGTTATTTAATCAGCTTATTTATATTAACTTTTCATTGGTTGATTTTAGCAGTGTGGAGGTGTGACGGTCTGACTCAACCCAAAAGGGACGACAGAATGTTTTCTTTTCCTCTCCGCAAGGAAGGAAAGTGTGTATTTTTCTCCACAATGAGTGCCATTCGGATGTGTTTCATTGGCGCTGGCATTCGGTGAGCATTTACCTTGGCAAACAACTTTATTTAATCACATCAGTTTTCATCATAGTATGGTTTTCATTTTGCTATACGATTTCTCAGAAGCATTAGTTGCCTCAAACACAAACACAGATATAGACACTGACCTGTTCATGCTTTGTGAGTCTGGTTTTGTTATGAATGTCAGAGGACACCAGGTTAAACTGGTGCTTTTCTGCCAGAATCCTCAGCAACAGGACGACTGTTCGACTTCCACACTTGCCAACCCTGTTGTAGATCACCTGACTGGGGAATGGCAGTTCCTAGACACACAGAGATTGAAATACATTGGAATTAGGAAGAACAACAACAACAAAAAAAAAAAGCAGTGTCACATGGGCTATTTTAACGATGTCCTTGCTAGCTTTCTGGACCTTGATTGTGGTAGTACCCTTGCTGTCTACAGGAGGGTCAGAAAGCTCTGGGATTTTGTCAAAAATATCTTAATTTCTGTTATGAAGACTTACGGGTAGGATTGAAATGACATGAGGGTGAGTAATTGATGACCTTTAAGCAGCCCAATCAGTGACGTAATGGTGATACTGGAACTCAAGTGTGGGACTAAAAGCTTCCATGTTTCCAGCTCACTCAGATCTTTATTCACTACTCCACACAACCTTAAGATTAATTCTTTAATAGAGAGCTGAAGGAAATTTGTAAATTTCTGAATGAACATCCAGCGTGGAAGGAGGAATGGAATTCCCTGTAGGCCAGCATTCAAGATGAAATTGGGATTTGAAGAGCGTCTTTGTCCCCTGTTTGTATGTGTGTGTGTGTGTATTTGTATGAGAAATGCTCCTGAGAGAAAACATTTGTGTCAAACGCAGTGAGTTTGTATTTATGTTTGAATGTGTATCAAGGTTTTTGACTACAATCACCATTACTTGTATTCAGGTCTATAAACAATAGCTAGACCCCCCCCCCCCCCATGCCTTACATTATTCATTCTCTCTTAGTATTACACTCCACGGTGTGAAACAGCACTCTCCCAAAACAACAAATACGGTTCAAATTGACAGAGAATACTCTCTTTGCACCTCATGAGCACACACACACACACACACACACACACACACACACACAAGAAGCCTTGTCTGTGTCCAGCTGGCTTGCTAATTCTCCCCCATCCCATTTTCATTCGCTCAATCTCCATTTCTTTCCCTCTCCGGGCATTTCTTTCTTTCTCACTCATCTTCTTCCCCTTGAGTAATATGAAGATAATCACACTTCTACATATCATCTTTTAGCTTATTATTTATGTGAGAAAATGTCCATCTGTATACCTCTTCTATGGCTAAATAAATGCATCCTCTGATTTTAGATTGATGATGATTTTAGAAGATGATTTTCACAAAAATATTAAAATGGCACACAAAGTTATGATAGTATGAAATATGTTTAAATCAGGATATTTGGATGATTTCTGAAGGATCATGTAACAGCTACTGAATATTTAGCTTTGCCATTAAAGAAATACTTTATATATGCTAATAGAATCTACTTCATAAAATGAGGAGCTCTTCATAGTTTGTGTGCTTACAGACTCTAAGCTTGTTTTTCTACAGCTTTGAGATGTTAAAACTGGTTGTCATCATTGCTGAATTGGGGTCTTTTAGTAACTGCTTCAGCAACTAAAGACTTTCCCAAACTGTAGGCTACAGATCTACACTAAAAATGATTACCTAGGAAAATAATGAAGATTTATACAGACAGGTATATCTCTTTATAGTGAACAAAAGTGGTCCTAGTCGAAAAGACCCACACATTGAACTGGACTTTGATTCCATTACTTTCACATTAAGGAAGTCATACTTTCCAAATGTTTTAGTATTAGCTGTAAAATGTTATATGTAATTTTTCTTTATATATATACTGTATACACATGTGGTTTCAACCACATTTCTGTGCACATCTGTCTCTACTGTGAGAAATTTTGGCATTATCACTTCGGGCTGCCGATAAGCCTGTCTGGCTTTATTCTGCAATAACAGCCTGCTACTGTAGCCATATATTATCCCTTACATA
>JAUCMS010000045.1:10854963-10893574 GCA_032357445.1 Enteromius radiatus
AGACTTGTTGGCCTTTGACTTGGGACTTGACTCGGGACTTGCCTGTCTTGACTCGGGACTTGACTCGGGACTTGAGGACAATGAATTGAGACTTACTTGTGACTTGCCAAACAATGACTTTGTCCCACCTCTGGTTTCCAGACTTCAAACTCTTTTGTGACAGCCAGCTATCATTTAAGTCGATGAAGACACTAAAACAACACAACAAGGCTTAAAAAAATGTGGCCTTGCCTTGGTGCCTATTGTGTGTAGCCGTAAGGTCTGTAATGCGACGTTATTTCGAGATATAATAATGCAGGAGCTTGTGGGAGGTCTGAAGGGTGTGTATGTCTTTAAATACATTTTTTAACTGGCATGGGGAAATGACCTCGTCCCACTTTCTCATAGTTAATCTGCTTTAACCAGAGCTGAGCATCTTTTCACACCAGCATCCAATTTTCATTTTCTCATCACTCCCCACCTTCTTCTGTCAGTAAAAATTTAAGATGAACCACAAACTCAGATTTATGCTAGATGATTATAGATATACCAAATATCAAAATTCAAAGCATGTACAGATCTCAAAAATGGCTCTGTGTGTGTGTGTGGTCCCTGTCTCACCTTCAGGTTGATTCTCTCCAGAAGCTCCTCGACTGAGTTGGGTTTGGGCGGCCTGCCCTTCCTCCTCCTCCGAACCGCTCGTTTAGGCTTCTCCTCTTCTTCAGCCAGCACATCCACATAAATGAACTTAAATGTGCCCACCTTGTTATTCAGCAGACCCATCCATGTGCCCATGGGCGGCTTACTGATGATATCAATCACATCTCCTCTCTTGAAACAGAGAGAGAGAGGAATTTAGTAAGATTCAAAGTTTTATTAAAATAAAATAGAAAACACCCAGAAACTAATCTAAAGCATATTTTCAAATTTGCAACGTGAATTATAAACTGGCATGCTAGTTTTAATTAATATCTCATATATATAATTAAAATGGTTTTTACTCCAATTAGTATTTATTTATTTGCTAAGTAGCCATGTAATAAGCTGGACCACTTCATTTTTCACATCACAGTGCATTGTAAAGGTCTACAATTTTATTTAAAGCAATAATAAACACAAAATCATTTTAAATGAGTTGGATTAATTTCCTGTATGTGTTCAGTACCTTAAGTTTGAGTGAGTCTGTGTCATAAGGACTTGGTGTGAAGTCAGTGTGAACTCTAGCTCTGCCGCAGAAAGGGCCTCTGTATGGAGGCTCTTCATCGTCACCATCCTCACTCCTCACACTCTCTCTGTTACTGGCCGATGAGTCTGTGGTGCTCACTGTCTGTCCACCTGTGCCAGGACCAACACAATTATTACAAAAGGACTGGATTCTTTCACCTGGTAAAAATCATTAATCACACTGCCAGAAATAAAAGCACTATTAAGGCACCATTATATGTCCGTAACACAAACATTCAATGTATCTCTCAAACTGAAGTAGTGACAGATCTTTTCATACATATAGTGAAATACATAACAGAGTGAAATAGGTAAATCAATAGGGGGGTGAGTGGGACAGAGATTCATCTACTCATCACCCATTGACTGGATAAAACTGTGGCAGATCTGAATGCAAGCTTTGCAGTCGCTTGTAAGAAATGCACTAAATGATTAGAGAATTCACCAGACAGCAGTTTCCAGTGGAAGACTTATTTATATTCTGATTAAAAATGTCAAGGCTAAGACTAATAATAATATTAAAAATATAAGAAGCATATGAATAATATCAATAAGAATGACATGCATATATTGTGAATTTCCATTTCATGTTGGCTTTAACACTAATATGAGCAATACAACTGCTTGCACATAAACATACAAACAAACGCTTACTCATGGAGCTCTGCCCACTGAGGGAGCTGCGCAGACTCTCTACAGACCCTCCTGCCTTGAGTTTGGGCTTCTCAAGAGAGTCTGTGTCTGGCTGAGGAGACTGAGGACAACTGGGCGTTCCATCTGGACTAGACTGTACATAGAAAAAAATGGAGAGAATTTAAAGTATATTATTGTTTAGAAACAACCAAAAGAATTAAGTAATAAGATGGAAAGCAGGTGATGCATACAATATAAAGCCCAAAAAACAGTTGATTGCAGCACTGTTGTGAGATTAATCCTCTAGTTTAGCAAAGTAATTACACTAAGCTGACACTAGGTGGCACTCCAACACAATATGATTACAGGGAGCGAGACATGGTGTTGGCACACAAAGTTGTCTTCGCACAGATGAGATCTACATTAAACATGCTAAAAGAGATGATGTCATAAATGTAAACTCTTGCCTCAATTGTAGCTAAAACCAAGTGAGCTGCTTTTTAAGACAAACACGCATGTGCGTACATGGCAGCGAATGTATATTCAACACTTGCCAGGGAGTATGGGTGTGTTTAATTAGACGAAGCTTGTATCCAAGCACTAGGCTACATAAAGATATGTTTGACCCTAGTTTGAAACGGAGAAAGTGGGGCACACATGTGCTACTTCCCTCTGGAGTAAAAGCAGGGCCTCACCTCTGAACAAACCTGCTATAAAGCACATAACTCAGCACGGTTAAAGCAAGCACATGGGTATCTGTGTGTGTACCTGTTCAGAGAGAGACCCAGCATATTTCTTTGACATGCGTTTCCTCATAGTCTCTTTCACAGACTTGACTTTCTTTCCTAGAGAGATACGGGACGTGGTAGGAGATTTCACAGCGTCCCTGTACAGAGCCTCCTGCTCCTTATGCCAGAGAGAGAGAGAGAGAGAGAGAAAGAGAGCGATTAAGCACACTGAAAGCCAGCTGATCAACACAATTGGATCACAAACACTGCAGCTGTATATGAGAGCTGAAATCAAGAGGAAGCGAGGGAAAGACTGCATGTGTACTCACACTAGGCTCGGTCGTGTTGACCACATGGAGAGAACGATTAGAAAGGTCAAATCCTCCAAAGCTACATGTTCTCTGTAGAGGAAAAAAACATAATTACTGTGAATTCACAAGCAAATGAATACACTAGAGAGAGTCATTTAAAATGATTCACAAAGCATCTCAATGATTCATGCTGTCAAAAGAAATAGTTCATGGGTATGACCTGATTTCCTATTTAACTCAAAATAAAATATTCCAGCAGTTGTTTAGCATTGTGTAAATAAACCAAAGCTTTCTTGTAAAACCCTGATGAACAAACTGAAAATTGGTACTGAAAAATAATAATAAAAACAAATGTAAACTGACTTAACCTTAGGCAACACCTTGCAAGCGATGCTTTAAATTGAAATAAACTGGCTTTTCATTTTATGACATTTTGTTGAAAAGTTCTACAAACAGAATAAGAGATATCCAGCTCAAAATAAACAGAATAAAGATCAAATGTTGTAGCATGAGACGCTGTTGCATATTGCATGGAATAACATCATGCACTTAAAAAACAAATCTCAATAAAAGAGAGAGTTGCACATACAGAAAAAATATAGCATTCATGTCTAGGCTGAAAGAGGCATTTCCAACCCAAAATGGATGAAAGATTTCACTGATGACGATCACGGTCATGTTCACATTCACTATGAATGACGACGAGGATCCGCAGACGACAGACTCTACAAAGCTGCAGAAGGAACTCCATGTTATTTATTTTCTTCTTCTACCACTCTGCACTGTCTCTCAAGGACTGAGAGTTTCAATTATGCTCTGACACACATGACTGGCTGCAAGAGAGTAAGTCAAGAAATGAAAGGAGAGAAGCTCACGATGGGGAAAGATAAGACTTGAGGCACTCTCACATTCTATTTCTCTTCTACAGCTTTCTTAGATTATAAAATTTCAACTCTGTACTGCAGTATCGTAAGTCTACAGTAATGAGAAGAGCTGATGGCTAACTGACAGGGATTTCTAGCTTTAATAATCACCCCAGGGATGGGTGAAGATTTTATTACAGCACAATTCATATTTCAGTATCAGACTTGGTCTTGAAATATAACTCAAGCAGTCTGTCTCTAAATTATACCCTACTGTAATTCTCTTCTGCAGCTTTGCAGCAGCCTGTTCCTCCAGTGCAGCAGGGGGCACTGTAGATCTGCTCTTCCGGCACACTCACAGACTTCTGCTGGATGCGTAAGAGCACGCGTTTGGTGCAGCGATCCATGCTGGATGCCCACTTCCTGTTCGCATCTCTTTCGTCTTCCAGGAGCCAACGTCTGTCTGCTTTGCTCAGTGTGATGGGCCTAACCAGCCCGGTCCAGTTCAAGTGTCCATACAGGCTGCGTTCCACCACGTACGTGATGTTGAGCTCACTAACCGCAGTCCTTCCCTTCAGACGCCTCGTTGGAAACAGCCAGCTGCCCACTACTCCACCACCACAGCTCTTTCCCTTCTCCCTGGCCAGTGGAAGCTCACGAGTTGGAGGGGAAGGGGGCAAGGTGGAGGATGGAGCGATGGTTTTCTGAGTATTGCAGGAACGTTGGTAGAGCAGGTGCTTGGTGGAGTACGCATAGTTTGGGTCAGGCTTATTGCGCTGCCACATGGAGACCGGTGGCCGTTTGGTGTTGTTAATGTCATCTAAAGACACCAGGAGGGGGTGTGGCTTTGGGCGTGGCCTAGTGAGGCCATAAAAAGCGTAGACGCTGTCAGTACTTACCCCGTGTGATAGAGCTGACAAGGCCTTCCGCATCTCTCCGTCTGTAGCCGAGCGGGAGACTTTAGCATGGTCTTCTCCTAGACCCTCCAATTCGGAGAAAGAGGAGCCACTACCCCCCACTACACCCAGTCCTGATCCAGCACTACTCTTCCGCGGAGGGCGGATCAGGCCATGGGGATGTGTGCCAGGGGTCTTAACTAATTTATGAGCAGGGTTCCAGGTGTCAAGGCTACTGGTGGAGGGCGAGGTGGTCAGGCTGTCCGTGTCCCCATCCAGAGAGAGCTGCTCTTGGGCAAGAGAGGACAAAGAAGAGTCTGTGCACTGGGCAGGCTTCTTGTGGATCTCCGCATACAGAGCGTTTATGTCATCACATAAGGGAGCTGCATCCAGACTGAGCGAATCTGCAAAACAAAAGATCAAAATGAAAACGTATAACTATATACTTATAACTTAAAATTATAAACTGAAATATATTTATTTCAAACAATACTGTCTGAATTATTTATCATCACATTAAAAATAAAGATAAAATTAGAGATGCACAATATAAAAATTCTGGCCAATACTATTAAGCCGATAAATATTTTTAAACAATTAATGTCAGAAAGCTATTAAAAAAAGATTACAAGTCAGATTATTTGAAAGAATTCAATAATTACTAAACTTTTTCAGCATCTATTATCATGTGGTCCATGTCATATGATCCTTCTGAAATCATTCTAATGTGTTCTTTTGGTACGCAATAATTATTTCTTACAATTATTCTTACTAATAATTTTATGATTTATTTTGTGGAAACTGATTCTTTGCTAAATGTAATAAATAACAACAACATTTATTTGAAATGCTAATTTTCTTGTCTTTGTCACTTTTTAACGCATGCTTCAAGAATAAAAATGCTAGTCTCTTAATATTCAACTGACCCCAAACTTTTGAATGCTGTTGTAAATTCAATATAAAATACCAAAACAAATAATAATTGCTACATATGTTCCAGCATGAGAAATGGATTTTTGAGATTTGCTATATATATATATATATATATATATATATATATATATATAAACTATTAAATAAAAAAAAAAAAACTAATTTAATAATGCTATAGTCTTTTCCAGCTACCTTGTGAACCTTGTCTTTTGCTGTCATCCACTTTGATGAGCTTCTTGCGAACACGTCGAGTCGAGTTGACCAGCTTGTGAAGCCTCTTGAATTTCACAGAGTCCTCCTGCTCATCATCTGACTGCTCCGCAGACTAGAGAGAACAAACTCAACTTCAGTTTTATATCCCCTCCTATGAACAAAATACGTAATCTTTCACACAGACATACACAAAAAAAGAGAAATTGATGACTTCAACTGGTATGAAGAGATTGTGACATGTTTAGGATGGGCTTTTGATGTTACAGGACATGACTTAATGCAATATGAAGTTGTGTGTTATGAAATTTTATGTCCAGGAAAAACACTTAAGTCCTGTTTTTGAACATAACAGATGGGTATGAGTGATCATTTGTGGTGGAATAAATCCTTTAGTCCAAATGAATAATTCAGATAGGGACTACACTGTGGAGATGATTTATGTCTGGATCACTCCTCCAAAAAAAAAAAAAAAAGCATCTTACCTCACAGTTAACACATCATTTATGATACTGAAACTTCAGATACACAAATGCAAAGCCTCTTTAATCTCTTCTACCCAAATCCCAATCTTGCAAATTGCAATAAAAAAAAAATCTAAATTAAAAAAACTAAAAAACTGTTCACTGCAAAAGTGGTGTACATTACGGGATGACATGCTATTTTTTAACTAAAAGGATATAATCTGCTCTAACCACAGACTGTTTTTCACCCATCAGGAGAGACTGAGCTGTTTTGACCAATATCAGTGATTGGGAATTATATCAGTGTATCCCAACACACCACACACTTAACTGTTCCACTAAATCACTGAGGTTGAATGTGATCTGTTACTGGAAATCTAAAGTTCAACCACATGCACACACAAAATCTCAATGGTTCACCATAGGTATTGAGTAATCTTTCCTAATCATTCAAGGCCACAACGACCATTATTCAAAAAGAAGAAGAGTCCTTCTGATCATAGAAGAGAAACATAGTTAGACACACTGCTAATAACACTAGTCAAACAGCTCATATATTCAGAGAAAAACAAATTTACATAATAATCAAATGCACCAATATGCAGAAAATAACCGGACAATCTCATTAAGGACTTAGGGGCTGCTCAAATCTCATCGCCAAGTTAACAAAATCACATTTCAAACAAGAACATGAGAGTAAAAAAGAAAGAAAGAAAAAAGAATGAGAATAAGTGCAAAAGTGTGTTTAGCTGTGCTCCTACCAGGAGTGGTTTCCTCTAGGTTAGATGTTAGCGGTCCATGCATAAATCCCAACGCAACATCTCACGCCGAGACAAATACAAACTGTAAACAGTTTTTTGAAGGAAACGCTGCAATATCTGGAGGCAGGGGAGTGACTGTGGCAAAAGGCGTGAGCTTATGTGTCCGGAAACATTGCGAGGTCTGCCATATGACCCCTGAACATCCTTAATGGTCTTCAGAGAAGAAAAGGAATGTGGACCAGAGAGAAGAAAGGCTGGTCTGGTTGCAGTCTACTCATACACAGATACAGTACATCCTCTGTGACAACAGTTACTAACACTGACCCCAGATCAGCTCACACTGGTGGAGCCATGATGGGTCACTATACTGAATGCAGCTGACACTGATCTCATGACAGGGGAACCCTGTGGACACACAGCAAGATCTCAGTGTTCTGATTAATGTTGAACTGAGCTCAGATCAGTGGGATCCCCAGAGAGAGTTGTGCCCATCGGTTTAACCGTTCGCAGACTAGGGCTGACCCATTTCCATTTATAAATAGAAGATCATCAACCCAGGGGCCAAGATTCCTACAGAGATCCATTTTCTCACTCAAACGCTGAGATTCAATTTGCACACACTGATGTGTATTAGGGACAGGCAGTAGGAAATGTGTGTGAGTGTGTTTCAGAAACACCCCCAGGGATACTCAGAGATACAGGGTCTTTATATGAATAAGATTTGCTTACCTCATTTCCTCTCCTTTGGCTATAACGGGTAAACCAGTACAAACGGAGAATTTCACTAACAAATGTCTGGGTCATATTTCACCCCAATAAAAGAATATTAAGTTATGATTATAAAACATACGTTTATGTTTTTCATCTTTTCATTTATTTTTGTTCGAATTAGTGGATTTTTTACATCATGTATCAATGTGCAATCAAAATATTTTATGGTACTTTTCTTTTGGCAACGGTTTATTCATCCTATTTATAAAAGCCCTAAATAGTTACTTGATTCTACAACCTTAAAATTATTTACATTTATTTATTTTTTCTTAGAAAAATGTGTGTTCCCAAATCTTGCATCAACTCTGTTAACATACAGTTTTTTGCCTTTAAATTGGTGGAATTATCTCTCAGATTTGTGCAGGATACAGGAAATGATGTCACTTTCACTCACTGATAAGACCTGAAGCACATAAAAATATCTGTGCTCACTCTGAGAAAATATTTTAATCTAAAACTTCTTACACCAAGAGTTATTTTTTGAACATCAACTCTATTACCACAATATTGAAAGGAAAACAGAATTTATTACTGATCTTACATTGGGTTAGTTAAAGGTCTTTTAATCAAGTTTTCATTAGTGTCATGTTTTCCTAGCATTTATGGCAGCAAGTGGAGTTTTTGGAAAAAATAAAATAAAAATGTCTATTCTGTTACACTATTGTCAGAATGGTTAGTCTACTTGGGTAACAGAGTTGATGGTGACAGACGGGGACACCAAATGCAATTATAGAATGAGTCATATATATATAATAATGAATTTATACATATTTATATAGATGCATTATCACAAAGATAAGGTTTTTGTTTTTTTGTTTGTTTTTTCACAACAGCGGATTTTAAAATTCTCTTTAAATCCATTATCAGAAGTCAACAGGTCTTAAATCTCCTCTAATTGAATCCTTTTGAACATGAAATGACACTGACCACACACGCAAACAACAGAGATGCACAGAAAGCATATAACAGGCAGTGACTCCTCTCAGTAGACACAAGGCTTTGCTGGGCAGAGTGAGTCATTCTTTAGCTTTAAGCGCTGAGCGAAGCAGTGCTGTGGTTTGTTAACATCGAAAAGCATTGCAAAAACAGCTTAGCTGTTGACCATTAGAAAAGGAGGTGTATGTTTACTTTCAGTTTCCATGATAACTGTGTGTATATTTGTGTACTGGCAGCGTATTTCTCCAAGAGGGCAAACTAAATCTACTGTTACCAAACCTTTCAAGGCTTTAACCCCTTCATGCAATGCTTGGGACGGCCCTGTGCACGGACCACACAAACCATGCTCTTGTAATAGTAACTCGAGCCAAAGTAGCGTGACATATCAAACTCTTGTTTTTAAAGCATATGAAAAGGCCAGGAGGCAGAAATGGCCACATATCACTCTTCAGTTAAGGCACACATTATGACCTCATCACCAAGGGATACTGAGAGTGCCAGCTCCTCATGCCAAGTAGAAATGACATCAACACTAGAGGTTTAACAGTGAGCCACCAGTGCCAGATGCTCATTACAGCTGAGGCATTACAACATCGTCATCTCCATTCAAACAGCTTTCATATCACTTGCTTCTATTGATTTAAAATTTATGGTGCACTCTGTAAATTACTCATTTAGAGTTTCACCTTTCATTTCACTGTTAAAATTATGTGCATGAGATGATATGAAGACTGCATGTCAGTAACCTAATAAAAGCCACATTTAGAACACATGACAAGTGTCCTATAGTTTATATCAAACGAAAGTGTGTTTCGATGTTGTTATAGCAGGGAAGGGGATGAACTGGGTTGACGTAAGGACTGCCACTGCCCGAGTTTATAAACCACAATGTCACTAGTGTGGTCTGCAGGTTTAACTCCATAGACACACACAAGACATCAGTCAGTACAGTGAGAGACATTACTAACACTTACTGCTGGGGGAAAATAAACTTTGATGTGACTGAATGAGGTTATGTTGTAAACGCCCTATATACACTCAGGTCTACAGTCTGGGTGGTTTAGTAAAGTACTTACATTGCAGATGGAGGAGAGGTTAACAGTGGGACTGGATCCATCAGTCCACTCTGCTGTGTCTGTACTGCTGCTCAACTGTCTGTTCCTCTCATATTCCTTTAACTATGGAGAACAAGAGGTCAAAGAGAGCCACCCCCCTCGCCCTTACACTCACACACCCTATCTGTTATAGAAATAGAGTCAGAGAAAGCCCCATACAACCATGTATAGACACACACACAAAGCTTTCAACAGTCACCGACAAAATACATTAAAAAAGACAGACACAAAGACCAACAGAAATGTGTCCATTCAATCTGAGACTTAAAAAAAAAAAATTGGTGAGGTTTCTGAATGTCAGAAAACACTCAAATGATTTCTGAAAGATCATGTGACACTGAAAACTGGAGTAATGGCTGCTGATAATTCAGCTTTACTATTACACAAATAAATTACATTTTAAAATATATTCAAACAGATATATCACAATAATATTTTATTACTGTATTTTTATTTAAAGAAATGCTTCATAAGCATGAGAGATTTTACATCATAAACTCTTATAACAAGAGAAAAAAAAAACAGACCCAGAGGTGTGAATGGATTTGTATTTGTAGGCTTTTGTACGTATTAATAATTAATAAATAAATAAAATTGGAATAAAATGTCAAAGCTGGTCTTTTTAATACAATAAAATTGCATAATGATCATCCTGGGTCTATTGTATGCTAGACTATGGACTACTAGACTGGTATATCTAAAACTCTAAAAACATAATAAGATAAATAGAAAACAAAGGATGCATGACGTCCTTGGACACACAAAGATAACACAAAAAGACAAAGAACACAGAACAAGTAAAGCAACATTAATAAAAAAAAAAATAAAAATACATATTGCATACATTTGCATTTAAAGAAACACAAAAGGACAGACACATGTTCATGCATGCTTACAGCATGTATGATGATGGCAACTATCCACAAAGGCTTAGCATTGATTCAAACTTTAGATCCAGACAGTCAAGACCACGCATTACATAGATAAATAAACTACAAGGCCAAAAGTACAAAGAACTGGAGCAAAAGAGACTTTAAAGAATGTAGAAAACCAAGTTGGTTAAAGGAATCAATGTCAGCCTTGTGGAGAGAAGAAAGCCACATTCTACAATCATCAATTAGGTTCATTATCAGATGATAATTAATCATTATCATGTTCTCAAAACAAAATGACGGAGGAAAAAGAGACCTAGTATCACCCAAAACAGGGGAAAAAAAAACAGAAGAAACCTATCCGACCAATCCCAGCTAACCCTACATCAGAAAATAGACACCAAAGACCTTCTTTCATCTCAACAAAACATGATTTGCACTAAGAAATCTACTGCAGCTCTCAGATGCAGGGTCAGTACGCATGTATTTATATGCATGTAAGTGTGTGTATGTGCGTTTGGAGGAAGGAAGGAGCAGAGGGCATCAGTCTACATAAGTAAGGTTAGTAAACGTGAAGGTAAGCCAGGAAAGCTTATTTGCATTATTTTTGGGGATGAAGTGTTTACCCGTGCCAGCGCCTCCTCCACTGTGATCATCTTCTCTTTCACCATCATCATTAGCTGGATCCGTTCTTCATCACTCATAGTGATCTCACTGGCCACATAGCCAATGTCTTCTCCTGAAGGGTAAAAGAATTAACAAAAAAATCTATATTCCCATTCACATTCCTATGAGTGGAATCTTTACTCTCATATGGTGTCCCTGAACAATAAAACAAGCGAGCAAAGTTATAAAGACAGGAGGGAGTTTGTTTTCATTACCTTTTGAGGTTTGCCTTGTGACCCCTTTCTGTGACTTTCGAAAGTTCTGCCAAAAGGATTTGTTTTTCTTCTTGTTGTCCCACTTTCCTGTATGTGAAGAGAGGAGAAAGCTATCAAGACCATTAAACTGTACAACCATACAAACATATACTCCGAAATACCTACATTTAAAGCTTTACAAAAAGAACTGATTCTACATCTGTTATCCATCATCTATGCATCTGCCCATCTATAAAAACATTTTAGTGTTTACAGAGAACCCTGTCATCAGAACATTGCAGTCTGGTACAAACCAAAAGATTATCATAATAACAGTTTTCATAATGAAATACAAACCTGATCCATCTTCAGAGCTGGATTTGTGCAGAGGAATTCTGATTAAAAAAGAAGAAAAAAAAAAGGGACATGTTTAATAAAACTCTTTACATTTCTCATGTATAGCCTTATCTCCTTCTGTCAGGAAGCATGTATGTACAAGTGGGCAGCTGGATTTGTGTTAACCAAATTTACAGATAAATGTTTAAGATTTGAGGCAGTAGAGGGCAGTATGGGGCTGTTTACAGAGCACATGTCAGGCTCCTGAGGCTCACAGGGCACAGACGAGACACTCTGGAGATGCAGCTAAACAAGATGAGGAAGACAGAAAGTGAGAGAGGGAGAAAAAGGGAACTAGAGCCACCACAGGACAGACACTGCATGTTTATATTTCCACTTTGCTCCTCTGAGGCACAGTGCCCTTGGAAAATACCAAAATAACAAAAATCTAACGCACACACCAGAGCTCTTTTTTATGGACTCAAAGCATAAACATACAAGACTCCACAGATATCATATTGATGCAGATAAAATAAATTTGGCCTAATTACATCTGCTCTAATACAGACACATCGCCTTTGAAATTATTATATACTAATATATGAAGGGTTTATTTGCAAAAACAGATAATTGTGACGGACAAACACATTCATTGGAATGCGTGTTTGTGTCCAATTAATTTATTACATTTTATTTCTACAAAAAATGCATTTAGACTGGCCTTCAACAATATGGAGTCTGTGTTTTCATCTATTATATGTGCCAAGGCTGCATTTATTTGATCAAAAATACACTAAACCTCTCTCGAAAGAAGCAATATTGTGCAATAATATTGCAATTTAAACATTTATATATTTCCTGCTTTAATGCATTATGCAACTTTGTCCTTTTGTGTTACATTTTTGTTTACTGACCTAAAACATTTGAACAGCTGTGTTGTTATTGATATAAAGAGCCTAAAATTTAAATACCTTTTTTTTTTTGATAATGAACAACTGATTTGGGAAAAAAAATCCAGTGTTTACGTTCCCATTGGTTATGTGATATAGATCATGTTGACTTTGTCATAAAGTCGGTTGTAAAATGCTGTGTTAATCTACGCTACGTGTTAACTGCCAGTGATAGGAAACATCTGAACTGAGCCGACTGTCAACAAAACCCAAAACACAGAGGGAGAAGAAAACATTCTGCCTCAAACGAGTGTTTGTTCTGCAGATGAGGACATGAATGAAAATATGCAAGTCTATGTGTTGTGGGTTTTTTCTTTTTTTTTATTTGAGTGGTGGATTCTTGCTCATCCTTTGGTTAAGAAAACAATCTAGTCTGCACTAAAGTAAACACCGGCATGCAAGCATACACTAGCACACACTAGCGTGCACCTATGTGCTTCAGTCTGGTTTTCCCCACAGGAAGACAGTGTTTTTACCAGTCACTTGTGTTTAAATCATTACGGTTGCGTGCGTGTATGCTTTTCATCTGCTGTCCATGTGTCACAAATACATGACATTCTCACTGCTAAAGCTATCAGTATGTACACACATCCAAGAGCACAGTGTGTGTGTGTGAGTTTAGTGTCAGGTCATATGTTACAAAGACTGAAAATATGCTTGTGTTAAAAACAGATTCTTGCATATTTCAGGACGTCCACTGCACTCTGACCAAATAAAGACGTCAAAGCTGCTCTTTTACTGAAATGTGTGTTTGAGACACAAGACATGACGGAGGCCTCCCTGAATTATCATATCATTATGCTGCCATGGCAACACAAACTTTCTCTTTCTAACCTCTCACTCACCCCACACAGAATCCAAAGGGAGTCTCCTGCTTGTATGCTAACTGCATCTCATGCTAAAAAGGCCCTATTGAATAGCAGCTCAGTAAATTAGGCTCCATTCGGGATTTCTGCTATTGACAGAGCTGTATGTGTGTGAGCACAGTGTGACCAGCATACAATACAAGTGTGTTACAGTCCGTCAGCTTCTTTCTTTTATTTTCGCAGGGTGTGTTATGTCTTTACTGGTGTGTGTCTAGCAGAATATAAGCCCTGCTGGCTGCATTCCTTCACTGCATTTAACTGTCATGTCCACTATCTCCTAACAGAGGAATCCTTGGCTTGCTGAGATTGTTATTCAGAGAATGTGATGGAAGAACACTTCAATCTGAAATATTTACTTTCTCACCATGCTTCGACTGTGTCCTTCACTTTAATATGAGAAATGTTTGGGATGGACAACTGTATTTACTAAAAGAAGCAACAGAAGTTGTTTGGGTTGAATGATGTCTTGTAACCATAGTAACAGAACCTAACTAGGTGTAATGAAGGTTTAATTTGTAGTTTATCAATGTGAAACAATTATGGGCAGCAACTGCTGTTTTCAACCACTCAGATGCAATTAAAAAGTCTGATTCAACCTACCTTAGTGTTTTGACTTCCTCTCTAACTACATAAATCTCTATGTTTGACCTATTTTAATAACCTGAGAGAGAATAACCATAATATCTATAATTGACTGCCAAGAATAAGCCTGTGCAATGGTTTTTAGAATAATCAGAACTGGCCTTCCAAAGTGTGTAGTCAGTCATATTATTATACCAACATGTTTTCACTATTATTATATTTTTTACTATAATTAATTATAGTAATAATTAAATAGGAACATCATGTTGTTCATATCACTATAGTGATGTATATTCACTGTTCTTTTAAAGCTGGGAGTGGTCTGACTTCCTCTTTCCTCTAGTCAAACTGCTGATGAAGAGGAACACTGCTATCCCAGGGTGCACCTGGTGTCTTGCGGTTGGTTGGTTTGCTTCCTTACACCTGGCTTTGGAGTTCAGAACACATATACGCTTGAGCACAAAAACACACATGCAAAGATCGCAAAGGAAGTGTCCAGGAAATTACCTTCACTAGAGGTCATGGTAAATGGAGCTTGAGGGATTTCCTTAAAGCCACACATACTCAACCGCGTACATTTTCTCTGTACCTCGTTACATTTCTACTACCTTACTATGATGAGGTAAGAAATACAATTCAGAAGAAGGTAGGTTAAAGCAGTAAATTGGTATTTTTTATTATTAAATGTAGAATGTGTTCTTATCACAGCTTACCATTTTTGAATGGAACAAATTATATATTCTTTATATTCTTTGATTCATAGAAAGCTCAAATGAACAATTTATCAAAACCTAGTAGCAAGTATTTGTAGGAAGTCTGCCAACTAGGGCTGGGCAATATATTGCACAATATATTAATGTGTAAATCTCATCAGTAAAGCCTGTTCTTTGATTAGCGGGAAATCTCTATCACATGTTTTCAAATATAACAGCAGTTAGCAGTAGATCACTGACAAGCTATGCAATATCAGGTTCCGTATACCAAATGATTCACCCACAAAACTGAACGTGATATTGCGTAGATTGTCAGTGATCTACAGCTCTGTGTGCAAAGAGCTAATCAAAGAACCTTTTTTCTTTTTACCAGCAAGATACGCATGAATATATCGTGCAATATACTGCCAACATAAGAATGAAGGGGCTTCTAACCACACACACACACACACACACAGTCATCGGGTTCTCTGCTGTTCTACATGAACAGCCTTTCTGGAGGCCAAGGCTTCTTCTAATCATACAGACAGGAAGTCTGGGTAGTCTGGCAAAGACTGTTTTGTCCGGTATGGCACTGTGCTGATAATGTCATGTCACAGACAGTTCTAAAGAATAGGATATGAAATAGGGCTGCATAAATTTGTATTGTGACGGCAAATATTTTGATTGTGATTTGAACTGCGATGTATGAAACATCTCACACATTGCTTCTGCTTAGATATCAGAGGTGAAAGAATAAAAGCTGCTTCACATAATTCTTAGAGTCACAATGAAATGGAGTAGTGACAGATCTTGATTTTTATGTATAGGTTGTTGATTGCATTTTGAGGTAGGTGAACATGAGCTTGCAAGAGTAGATTTAAGATTTAATTTAAAATGAGTTTTTTTTTTTAAAAGTCAGTGGGTTAAACGTTATTTGGTTTTCTAATTTTGTGTTTTGTAAAAAAGCATTGGGACAACACAAAATGTACACTTTTCATGTTTTGTTGAAATAACTTTGTTATATCAATCCATTCAAACAAACAGGTTAAAGAGTTAAATTAACTAATGTTTTTAAATATGAATATTGAGTAAAAAAAACTGAATCTAGCTTTTGTCAATCAAAGCTAGTTTCACACCCATCACAAAGCGGAGTACCAGTCAAACCCAGCCACATGTGCACAGGACCGCAGAGACATATAAATGATGAAAGATGTGTCAGCTCCATATGTTTTACATTTATCTAAGCATATTACTACTCTCCAGAGAGTGTGGAAGACAGCGGTACAATTTAATCTTTCCCATGGCACGTGGACTGTTCATCCCCACAGTAAAAAACCATCAACACGGACAAGATGTACGGAGACTCAGCACTGTTTGAGCACTAACATCATTCATTTAAAATCCTCATCTTCACAAACACTCTAGTATTCTGAAATTCACAACATGACTAATACATTTTAAAAAATGCAAACTGACCTTTGACAATTGCACAATTGTGTGGGGGCGCAGATTATGTCATCGTGTCACATTTATTAAAGCAATAATGCTAAATAAAGCTCATTTCGTCAGTTTGACTAACACCCTTGTGTACTATAAACTCACTGCATCTCACTTAGGTCTGAATGTCTTTCTTCCTCTCTCTAATCAGTGAGATTCATCTTAAACATCTAAGAACAATGGACGGAAGGAAGGAAGCCTGGAAGCACCAAGATGTGAAGAAGTAAAATGGAGGAATTCCCACCAATTCATACACACACACTTGCACTCAGGGGTACATGGAGAGCAGATCTGATGTGTGAGATCATATATCTGAGAGGTCACCAGTCACCTCCAAGTCTGTCCTTTAAGTGTGGGTAAACCATTAAGCTGATGGTTTAGATATTAAAATCTTTCCTAGATCTATTTCATTAGTTTTGTTTACCTTTCTAAAAGCAGCTATTAAACATTACTGAGTGCATTTAGACTTTCTTACTTTCTCTCAGTCTCTGGAGTGGACACCTCACTGCTGATGCCAAACGATTCCTGCAGATACACATAACACTGCGGTTAATTATTGCAATTACACACACATACACTGATTTTAATCACTGATTACACAAATCAGTGTAATCTGAGCATGCGGTCTGCTGATTTATCACTGAGGCGTTGTGGATGAAAGCGTGTTGCATTGTAACAGTGAGTTATGGTGATCACTGCAGCTGTATGAATGCCTGAAAACAGATATGCACAGCATTGTGGGTCGACTGACCTGGATGTCTGAGCATAGCTGTGAAGAGTTGAAGCTTGTGTCTGCTTTTTCCTGGAAAACATACATAAAAAAGGGAGGGTTAGGAACACACAAACACACACTGCTGCTAATGTAGGGCCACACACCCATATGCCAAGAGCTTGTCTTGTGATCAAGTAAGCCACACCTTCTGTCCCCAACGCACAAATCACCTGAGGCACAAATGAACCCGCTGGTCCTGTGCAGCTGCACAAGAGAGCAAAAAATAAATAAAAATATAGCTGCAAACAGCAATTACCACAATTAGCATTTTTAAGGCCTTTAAGGTTAAATAGGGACACCTGGGTGTATGGCTGACACATCGAAAGCACATCGAAAATTAACAATAGGCTCAGACACACACACAAACACAGAAATAAAAAATGGTTAAACTATACTAATACAAACACACAGACACACACACACACACACACACACACAGGCATACATTCACACAAATTGTGTTGAAATTTGAGATATTTGAAATAACTGAAAGGTCACAGTTATTGCAAGGCTTCTCTTTTAAAGAGTTTATATGTTAGTTTCATGTTTTACTGTAATGATTATCTGGCAAAATGGTAAAAAAAAGTATATGAGACATACATTGCATCTTGGATAGAAAAAAAAAAATGTTGTCAATCGTCTTAAGTTTAAATTTAAATATTTTTAGAGGGGTAACAAGTAAATCAAGAAGAACTTGCACTTCACAAGTAACCTCATTGTGTCGGAATCTTGCCTCCCCAAGCTGTTTGTTTGCTTTTTAACTGCCCATGGTGTTGAAACAACAGGTCTGGTAGGAGTCCGGGCAGAATATCCTAGTCGAGCATAGGTTGAGCTGCTTCTTTTATTTTCTTTTTTAGCAACCCTGTAAAATTACATGTCATGTTAGCCGCTCTAAAATCCTCATCAGAGGTTGATGGGAACATCTATTTTGTTCCCAGTACACACTCTGTACTCACTTCTCAAAACCAAGACTTCTGCTCGTGCAATGACCTCCACATATGTGTTTGTGCGAAAGTGTGCTTCAGCAGTTTTACAGAAAAGCCAGATGGCTCCTGTAGAATGCACTTTGTTATGGAGATTTTTGTGTTTAGTAAAAACTTATCTGGCCTTATATACAAACAAACTAGCCTGAATAAAATATGTAAAAACAATAAAATAAAATAAAATAATAATTAAATGTAGTTTAAAAGGAGAATCAGGAAAGGCTGCTGAAAATAGTTGTTAAATATCATTATGGTAGCATGTTGATAGAAATATACTATGTTTGGATGAAAAAGGCCCTCTAACACAAGTGATGGACAGCAGAGTGGAAAATTTGTGTCCAGATCCTAAGTTATCAAAGTAGTAATCTTCAAGCCTCTTTTCCCGCAAGCAAAGCATTTTCGTCAGAGTTTTTAGGCCAGGATGGCTGTTTGTGTGTGTTTTGTCCCTATGCCACTCCATCAGTCTGCTTTAGCGCTCAGTGGTGTGTTGGTAAAGTGCGGAAGCTTCTAAGTAGTAAATCAGATGCTGTGCTGTAAAAGTGGAGCCATCCAGGACAGAAAGAAGAATTCAGTCACTCTCTCTCTTTTACACACACACTTGAAGTTATTCCCATATGAACACACACTAGCCAAAGTAAACACACATACACGGGTCTGTGTTCTGTATCATCAGCAGCAGGGCATCAACTGCCCCATACCTACTGGGCACATGCTCCCATTGGCACACACTGAATCATCTGTACACACTGCTGCTGGCCGTGTCATCCAAAACACATATCCACACAAAGAGATGCTCTGTGTCTGCATGCAGTCGCTCACACAGACCCACAGACACACACTCAAAGCCTTCACAACAACCCGTGCAATAGTACAGATCTACACTCGACAGACACTGCACCTCTTGACATAGTTTAGCTCAATGTGTGTCAATATTTATACCACTATATGGGACATGTTTAAGTGTAGAGCTAAAAGACAACCACTTAATGACTGGCTATATAAAGTTCATTGTGAGGTCCAGCAGCTTGTGGTTGATGAGCGACTGTGTGTCTGTGATTGTACGCGCATGACTGGATTTGGCCCTATGCATGCTGAAGATGGATTTGACTTAATAAGCAGCACACTGTAACTACTGTACACCCACACCGATATATACAGCTCAGCAGAGTACACAAAAAAAAAAAGTTTTGAGATGTTGAAGCGTGATAAGGCAGCCACTCCCTGAACTAAAAATGATGTTAAATAACAAGAGCGATTTAGAACACAGTGAGTGATTTTTATTGAAAAAAAAGAGACTTTAAAAACAATGGCAATCTCCTTCATTATGCCATTATATTTGCTATTTGCCAATATAACTATAATAATAATAATAATAATAAATTAAATAAAAGAATTATAATTATAAAAGTTAAATAATAATTAATCTAAAATGTAATAAAGGTTATAATTGATATTTATAAATTATTTTTAATTATTGCACTGTATTATTATTATTATTATATTATTGTTGTTATTAATATCATTATTATTAGTACTAAATAAAAATGCTAAAAAAAATGCACAAGCTGTTAGAACTTACACCCTTGACAAGTAAAATGAGGCAAAATGCTTTAATATCTCATGGAAATTAACTTTGTTCCAAAATCTTACATGCTACACTTTTTGTGCTTGGTGTATGGTTATTTACCTTAGCACTATGCTACTGAAAGCAACTAAGCATCTAACAGCAAAATAAAGCAGCTACCACAGCAGTGCATTTCAAATCAGCCACTTCCACAACGGTTAGCATAAGGCCATAAAAGGTAGTTGGCCTATGCAGGCAGATAGATCATTTTAAGGTTCTGGAATAGCAATTTTGTCAGAAAAAGGATATAGAGATAGACAGAGATGTGGCGGGATGGCTGGCACACCAGCACTGGGGGAGTAAACAAACTAAAGGAGGCTAATGAGGTGTTTTACACAAATTCATACAGAGTCCCAGTGTGCAGGTCAGGACACACACAGTGAGGCTGGCAGTAAAAACACCTGGATGGGTGGATGCGGTCGGCTCATTGGGAGAGTCTTGGCACCTACCACCCAATCAGGAGAGAAGTTTGGTTGAGTAACAGCTAGAGTAATTGTTCTTGTAGAACCAGACTAACCATTCCTACTGCTCTAACACAAACAAATCACACACACATATACACACTCGCAGTGTGTGACACTTTGTGGGTATGCTATTCCAGTTGTATGGTTTCTACCTGGAAATACCAGTCAGAGGAAGGAAAAAACATTGTTGCTTGTGCTGGAATAAAACAGGCAAGTAATACATGTCAGTGTCACGACAGACCTGGACAACACTGAACTTATCTGTGCATCACCTGCCAATTGTGCGTGTATGTGGGTTCCCCCTTAAACACAGGTTCACTTCCATAACTTAACCTACTTTCACACCAACAGGAATTAAGTCAAAATGCCACAACATGCCTTTGCGTGAACCATCACAACAAGCCTGAGCCTGAGAAAGAGAGGGACAGAAGAGCTAAAACCATTAAAGCAAAGGGCCAGAGTCTTTACAAGAATTACTTTAAAGAGCAATTACAGAATTAACGTTAAAGTAGGACTACCCCAGCTACATCAACCAAGTGTTGTGAAGTATCTACATTCACATATAAATTAATTAATACTTATAAATAAATAAAGAGAAGTCATTCAGCCTGATGTTTTCTGTTATTACTCAACCGTCAAAACTGATACTAAAGCGAAAACCCAAGAACACAAACAGCTTGTCACCACAGCCGCATTGTGTGGCTGGTAAACAGAATAAAGGAGAGTGTCTCTGTATGAACAGCTATGAAGACAAACGACAAAATAACAACACGGCTAGCTTGTTCTATGTAAAATGGGGGTTTATCTATTCAACACACTGAGTAGAGGATGTTTTCCTAACTCTTTGTCATCAGTGTAGCTCTTATAAAAGCACGGCGAGATAGAGAGGAAGAGTACTGAGCAAATGTGGAAGCCTGAACCAGCTCTGTCAGCTCTCTGTGGAGATATCTGAGGAAATGAAACAGAAATCAAACCTCAAATCGGACTCGGGAATGTCTAGGGCATTTGAGAGTGCCTCAGAGTAAAAACCAAAGAATAGAAATTGAGAAGAGAAAGTAACAGACAGCTTCAAATAGCACACGGACTTCACCTCTGTCAGAAAGGAAGAGGTCGGCTGGCAGCGAAGGGGAAACCATGGGCCTCATTTGATGCTGTTCAGGATACAAGTCCTTCACTGTGGATTCCTGCATGTGCTCAGAGATTCATTCTGTCAAAGTATGAATAGACCACAACATTCGTGCCTCACTCACAATAGCCTTCAGTGTTGCCTCTGGTTAAACCGGTGACCTTTCCCCTCTTTCGGGTCGAGGGGAGAAAGCCAAGGGCCCATTGCCAGCTTGGCCTCTAAAACAGGGTTACGTGCCTTTGGGAGAGAGGTTAGCTGGGTGACAGTGTTTATGGAAATTAGTAAGAGAATAGGAGGAGGAGGAAAAGGATCAGAAAGAACAGAGAGAAGACTGAAAGACAATGATAGGGAGTGCTAGTATTTTGACTTTTCCAAGTGCCAAAAAATTCAAAGGTCACGCAAACGTCATGTCTCTCAAGGCTAAGCTGAAATATCAAGCCATTAATATGGCCTTTAAACCACCAATCAGAAAGAGGATCATCACCTGTTAATGCCCTCAGATTGGACAGCAGCCACTCATCTTGTCCAATGAGTATGCCATTTCTGTTTCACAATTTCTATTCTTTCCCAGTGTATTTGTCCCAGACAGAGTCTGAAAACGGCTGCCTAATATGAAAAAAAAAAATCTCTTCAGTGCTATTAAAATAAAAATTAACCAAACAAACCAGTTGAACTTGTGTAGACCTGCAGAGCCCCAAAACATGCATGTTTTCCCCTCACTTGCACATGGAATTCAAAACACCTCCTAGAAAATTCCCACAGTTATCCATATCATTCCTCTTCCCATTACCCGAATCTCCCCCCAGCCAGCAGTTCCTTTCCATGATACTCTCGAGAACGACACAAGAACAGCAACACTAAATACATAAAGAGATGACCTACTTGGCCCACTTGACACTTCCTCATTAGCCTCAGACCAAACCCTCCTTTGACAGTCATCACCCTCTGCTCGGGATTTTATCAGTCCTCCTTTTATATAAGTCTTTTGATGCATCACACTGACTATTTTTGGACTCAACTCATTATGAGATCTGACTGCCACTGTGTGGGCTTTATCTTGCCTTTGTTGGAAGCTATCTTAAGTTTGAGCTAATTAAATGGGCAGAGACATGGTTTGAAATAAAGTAAAGATAAACTTAAAAAGCATTCAATATTAATAAAGCACACTCTGAAAGAACCTTAGCATTGAAGAGCATGAATCCGGATTACTAAACAAACACAGCTGAGTCACAGTGCAGATTTAGGTGGGACGGTACAGCCAGGTTTTGTGCTGTGCTTAGCCCTGTATTAACCGGCTTTAGTACGGTTTACACAGAGCAGGGTGAATAGTCAGATACTTGATTTGATGAGATGGATAAAACATATAAAGAAAGAATTCACATAAAAAATATAATTCTGTCATTGGCCATCTTTTGTTTAAAAAAAAAAAAGTAGTTTCATATGGGATTTGAATGATATGAGTAGATACAAGTTATTTTGAGATGTTTTGGATTAAAAGCAATGCTAGTTCTTTGCAGTAGCAGTGATTAGATGTAGTGATTCTGTACAGTGGAATTCTGTATCGTTCACTCTAGAACTCAGAGAGAAAATCCATTGAAACAATTCAACACAATAGCGTACCTAATGTTCTCCAAACCTTGAGAATGACTGGTTCCTGTCCGAGGCCAGCACCACAGCTGAGCATGACTTTTAGAATGTTTTCTTTCTTTCTTTCTCTCAAAATCCCCTCACTGGACCGTGCCAACCCCAGCTGCATGTTATAATGAGTTGTCCAGTTTCTTAGCAACCCTGGGTGGCCCACTACCCTACATCCCTGAGAACATAGACGCTTTGAGACGCAGACGAAAAATACAGAGCACTGACAGAACCGCAGACAATCCAAACACGTATGGAGAAAGGGCAGAGGGTGAAAGCATTTGTCTTCATTTTGTAATGGCTTAGGACAAGCGTTTCCTTCTATTAGCTCATAGGTTTACAATGGCCATTCTGTAGCACCAAGTGATGAAAGAAATAAGTGAATTTTGTGATTAGCTGTGCTTGTGGTTCATTGTCCCTGGAACATGGATGGAGGGGAAACTATTGCACTGGTTTATGACTAAAACAACTGTTATTGCAATAACAAGTAGGCCATACAGTGTTAATAGCTTTAGCATTCGATTTCCTTATTTATTAAGGCCAAACGCAAGTGTATGAAATAGTATGTAGGTCAGAGAGTGAAGTTTGTTTTACTAACTGAAAACTATAATCAAGATCATTTTTAAGAACTGAAACTAATTGCTTTTCAGAAAAGTAAAACAGAACTTCTGCAGAAAATGTTTCAGGTTAATGGCGCACTCAGCATTTTTTTTTTTTTTTTGTTTATGTTGCAGTGGATGATATGATAACTGACTATGTGACTAAACAGCTAAAACTTCTTAAATGTAAAAAAAACCTTGCAAATTCCACCTGACCCAAAAACTTGTCCCACAGTGGTAATGACTGCCAGATTAACTCATCGGGTTTAAATGTCAAGGCAGTAAACATGCCAAGATGAATTAAAACCATGGTGAAAGTATGTATAAACAACTTTTAAGAATTATCTGGTGACATGGCGAATTAATGAAATTGTTTGTCTTTCTAGAAATCAAACACATCCACAGCTGTAGAAATGCAGGTGTACAAGTCAGGCAGTGTGTGCTATAAATGTTTGTGGCTGAACTTACCATGTCTAGCTCTTGAGACACTTGCCGTTTACGTAGTTCCTCCATACGATCGCTGACGTCGCTGAAGTATGTGTTGTAGTACTCTGAGTACTCCTGTGCCAGGTCATCTATATTACCCAGAGAGCCATCCTGCAAAAACAGAGACATAAATGAGAAAAGCTTTAATGGCTTTTTATTTAAAAAGACAGAATTTCAAAAATTCCACCTCTCATTAATAAGCCTCCCTCCATTCACAGAAACACAAACAAACACAAGCGGAGCTGTAGGAGAGTTCCATTAAAAACTTGTCACTGGCACACGATTTTAATTAGAATCACAAGTACGGCGCCAGCCAAAAAGGACATAGCACACTCAGAACATATTGCACACATCTGCTGCGACGAAGCAAAAAGTCACACACAAGCTGAACTAAACATCTATTCCTCACATTCCATTATTTTTACTCCGCACGATACTCTGGGCTGAGACCACAGGATTTTTGCTGGGCTTTTGTGAATTTGTGGGGTTATAATTTCCATGCTACTGCTTTATAGAGAAGTTGTCAGTTTGTTAAGATGGGCTATGCCACGTATGTATATGAGCCAAGGATGGACCATTGAGTGGCATGAAAAAAAAGTTTTAATTCATAGTATAAGTATAGGTTTTTACATCTGGGTGGCAAGTTCTGTGTTAAACATATTTATAAACTCAACACACACAAGAGCAGAAGGCCTCTCTTAGTGCCCAGCCTTTACGACCTTCTCTGACCTTTGCAGCTGTCGTCTTGTGAGTGCACATATTCAACTGTGGTGCTGCCTGGCTCTGACTTCAGCGTGAGTGAGTGTGGGTGTATCCTATTTTTCTACAAACTCGTGACCTACACGTACAGCAAATGACATCAGCCTGCTGCAAAAAAACACATACAATAAGAAGGTCCTTTACTCAAAACTAGAGATTAGCTTCTTTCAACTTCTTTAGAAAACTATTAATATCCAAGCAGCTGCAGGTGGCATAGTTTCTTTTCCTAAATAGAGCTGGTTATATATTTAAGAGCATGTTTGTTGTATCCAAGTTATACACTGGGCTTGATCTCTCCTATTGCTGTACTAGATGCCCTTTAATGTCCTGTTGAATGAAAAAGTCAAACACAAAGGCCTTCTTCCTGCTCAGAACCATACTGACAAACACATATCCTGTCATTGTGTGTGTGGACCAGAGGTAGCAAGAACAGGGCTTCAAACACACACACACTGATAAAACTGGTGCGTATTACAGACGTTGGCTGTGCTTGTAAGCGATAATAAATAAATAAAAAATATCAAATCAGGCTAAGGACATACAATTCATGATTCATGAAAACTCATCTTTACATTGTAGTTTAAGCTATAAATAAACAATGTCTTATAAATAATATTCACAAATGTAAAATATTTTCTTGTTCTCCACAAAATGCCTCTTAACCAATCCGTTCCAACAAAACTCCAAACAGATGATCTCAGAATACTGAGACTCCCAACGGAACGCTGCTCTCTGTGAGAAATTCCAGCTCCTGCATTCCGATCTGTTGGCCTACAGAGCACCTCCAGCTTGTAGACAAAACATGATGTGAATATGTGAGATTTGTTGTTAGATGTGTAATATACAAAACAAAAACAAGAGTTTAGGATACCTGATAAAGAGAGATAGAACAGCTGAACTAAGACTAAATAAAAACTTTACAACAGCAACTAGGCCACAGGCGTTTTCTTTTGCCACTAGCCAAGCTTTTTCAAGTACATAGTGTTGGTTGGGATGGTAATGACAGGCCAGGGGATGTGCTTAGCTTTGAGTGATGGGTGGACGGGCCAAAACCTTCATCCAAGAACATATTCCAGTCTTAAACTGGTCTCATAACTTTAGATAATTTTATTATATGGAAAGCAAAGACTCAAGAAAAAGGGGGATGCATGGAGGAAACCATTTTTTTTTAAGAATATAGCCTAAAAACACATTTTAACTAACTAAAACCTGCAATTTAGTAAAAGCAACTAAGGAAAGGAAAAAAATATGATATACAACAAGCATATTTCAATTTATACATTTAATACCTTCAACCTTGCTCCTGGGGGATCCATTGTCCAGCAATGTTTATTTATACCTACTTCAGGTCACCCACTCTGTAATTTTTCAAGCCATCCTGAAGATCTTGATTAACCGGTTCAGCTGTGTTTGATTAGAGTTGTCACTACACTCTGAAGGAGAGTGGGTCCCCAGGAGCACGGCTGAAGATATATAAGATGCATATATAATACACATGAGGAACAGGCCATCAATTTATCGCCTATCTTCAGGCTTAAACTGAGCAGCAGTGGGCCTTTGATCTGAATTAGTTCAGTTCCATCTGCATAGCACATGCCTCCCATATTCTTATTATCATTCCACACATTCCTGGCCTCCGGTGAGGTAATGCTGCAATATTCTACTGAGTGTCTGCTGCTTCCAGCTGGGCATTCAACTGATGGACTAATTCAAAGCTCATGCTTCATCTGTCTGCATCTGTAAGAGGATGTAAAGGACAGAAGATGTTTGCCTCTTACTTGTATGCAGCTCCACATGACATGAGAGAATAGAGAGAATGCATCTTGTTTCACGACATGAATCACTGTTTTAGCACACAAACAGCACCACCCAAACTCTGCTGTCCAGCCCAAAAAGCCAAACACTTAAAACTCCCAAAGCTAAATCTCTGTCTGTTACTACAGTTCCAGAGTAAATCATTTCCAAACACAAATTAATTCAGACCTCTTTATACCATCAGTAAATACTAACTGTTGCCATTTCTCTGTCCTACATTAACCAGTAATGTGGATCTATCAGAACTACCTCTTTTAAAGTTGGCTAGCCACAAAACCACATTTTGGCACTGGCGCTTGTTTAACAAGAGGAACATGACATTTATCTGCTTGATGGGAAAAAGGCCTAGTTCACCCAAAAATAAATTCAGAGTATATGCAAAAACAAATTAGATTTGAAAGCTAAAACAAAAAGGAAGTCAAGTCAACTACTTTTTTTTTGGATCAAAAGAAAGAAATGAAAGAATGAAAGAATGAATGAAAGAAAGAAAGAAAGAAAGAAAGAAAGAAAGAAAGAAAGAAAGAAAGAAAGAAAGAAAGAAAGGACAGACCTCTACATCAATATAGACTGAAGCCTGAAGACTGATATTTTTGCTAATAATTCCTAAATTGTTTGCTCTTTTAGGTTGACCCTGGTTAATAAAAGAAAGTGAGATATCAGTCACTGTTGCACAAAACAGAAGACTACACATAAGTTCTGTTGCTCCTGAGTCTTTATCCACTCACTGTTGACTCCTCAAAAGTATACAACACCTAATTAGTTTAGTGGAGTTTAGTTCTCCAGAATCTACACCCACAGTTACAACATGAACCAAACTCAACAAGTTGTGTAATGACATTCTTTGTCGAGGACGTCTGTTTCCAGGACAGGGATTGAAACGAGAGGAACGGGTCACACAGATCCCACATTATGCAATCAAAAGGTTTACAATAAAATGCAGCAAATATGAGAAACTGTCTGTTCACAGAAGCCAACCACAAATTCACACTTCCCTCAGATGAAACTGCAGTTCAGTAAAGCCACACATCTTTGATGCGGGCATTGTAACAAACATAATGTTATGTCTGGTTATGAGGTAGTGAAAGAAAATCATGGAAAGAAAAAAGTAAGTAAATTACTAAGAAGGAAAATCCAAGGGTGAGATGATGCATTAAAGTCAAGCTAATTGATTACTTTACATTCCTTTCAGTTGCTCAGCCCACCTGCTCCAAAACTGTATTATGGGACACAAAAGTCCTTAGAGGCTAAAGGCATATTTGATTACGCTTCTATACAACTCACTTCAAGCCATTTGTAGATCCTATGACTTACGGCTGAGCTTTGCAAAACAATGCAAGAGTAGGATATTTCCCCTGCTGTTTTTTTTACTAAGAGAGGAAACTGTTTTTTTAGGCAAAACCTTTCATTCTTCAATGGCCTAAAACAAAACTGAAATGCACTCCTACAGAGAATGCATTGTGAAATGAGTGAGCAGATCTGATAAGAGCTGTTCTTTTCACAACACTCAAATCAAAGGAAACACATTTCATTCTGAATGCAGCGTGAAGACTACAGAGCCATTAGAGGTTTGGACACAGTCCTGAATCCAGTGCTTCTACACTGTGACAAACGCGTTGACTAATTCCAAGAATTCATGTGAAGCATGCACTCGACATGGGGTTGGCCTATAATCTATGACTTTGTAATTAAATTGTATTTTTTTTTAATCATTGATTTAAACTATTTTTAAATATTCAATTTTTAATCTGAATTAAATGAATGAAATTCCTTTAACTTTTTGCTTGCTTTTAATAAATGCATTAACTAAGTGAAAAAAATAGAACAAATATTACAAATGCAAATATTACATATACAATTAACTGTGCACTGAAACACCTAAATGATGTCAAAACAGAGGAAAGAAAGCATTTTTTCATGTTCGTTTGTTATTCTGTGTAAATGGAGATTGCATAATATGCTTTTATAATGCTGGTTCTGGAATAATGAGCAACACAGCAAGCCACAAAACAAGTTTAATGTGTTTAATGTTAACTACTTTTCTTTCCTAGCACATCTCATCATAAATGCTATGCACAGAGTGCCAAAACATGTCCTGACATTATTACTAAGCACAGAACAAGCGTACACATTCAGAAAGCATGAGGCCTGTCTGTATCAAAAAGACCACAATGTGTTAATGGCCTTGTACTATAGACTAAAGGAGACCAAACGAATGGAAATGATTCACGCTCTTCAAAGTAATGTGGGGACAGGGAAGTAGGTTGACGTAGGTGTTGTGAGATGTGTGGCACTGCCCTGGAGGGGGGGGGGGGGGGGGGGGGGGGGTGGAGGGGCTGAACACGATCTGTATTTGAGTTAGAGAGGATGTGAGACAGAATTGGTCAGGGGGTCCTGACGCACCCTCATTAGGGAGGCTTCCTCAGGATATCCACAGAGGGCTGATGGAAGCGTAAGGAAGGAGGAAGGGAAGGACAGGAGGTAAAAAGAGAGAAATGTGTGCTGGGTGGAGAATGTATAAAATTAACGGGAATCAGAGGCGGAGAGTGATGGCTCATCCAAAATCATGATGAGTTCCTGTCAAGATCCTTAAGTGCTGCGGATATGTCTAGCCACTCTCCCACACATTGTCTAATGTCCAATGGATATGCATAGTGTCTTTCTTTACAGTTAGTAAAGTAGTAAGTGTGCTACTGCATGTTACGTGTAAATACTGTAGCTCAAGCCTCAACACATCTACTCCCATTTAAGAAATATATTATATGGCAAACAGTCTAGATGTCAAAACTGTATGTTAGAGATAATTTTCTCCTTAAAACCTTCACAGCCACAACATAACACAAATCCAAGAGATGGCTGAAATGAGGGTGACGGGCTGTTAATTGACTTTGAAATGAATTTAGATGAGTGGAACCACATATAAATGGAGTTTGCCTACACAGACCACACTTCAATGACAGGCAGACAGAGGTATTCTCATTAAGAGAGATCTATGAGCTTGGCATGCACAATGGTTAACCTCAGAATGTAGTTCATTCCTTTAATTCGCAACTCAGTAGCCACCAGTTCTACAGATGCTGTTTATCAACATTAGCATAAGATAGTAAATCTTAAACACTACCTTAAATGTAGTAATATATGCACTTAAGGAAGCAAAAATTCTCTTACAACTTCAAAAATCTAGTTAATGCCATACTTTTTTTTAGACAGAATGCCCACCAAAGCAACATTTCATTCACTAAGTCACATCTAAAAGGCTTGTAAAAGTTGAAAGTAAAACAACACAGACTGTCTAATGGTCAGCTTAACTGAAACCATGTCTAAACCATGTCTTTTATTCAATCAAGACATTTCTTTTATTTATTTCAAGGCACTCTAGAAATCTTAATTCTGATAGGTCAATCGTGGTGTATGTTAACAGTATATTTGACCATTTCCCCTGGGAACCAATTTCCAACACAGCTGTGCTAGGTTCATCTCTGGCTTGGCCCTTAGTGGTCTGTTTTCTCAATTGATATTTATTTCAATATTTCAAACTAATTTATTTATTAAGCTGCCTTGTAACGAAAGATACCATCATCCGTCAGGCATTCACTTGTGTTTGGTATAAAGTATAAACTAAGAGACGCTGCGGTATCATCTTTTGTGCAGATCTCCTTTTGTGAACAATTAAAATTATAGATAAAGCCTACTAAAAAGGGCTGTTTAAAGTCAAAAGATTGAGGATTTGATTAAAGCTGCAAGGATCGTAACAATAGCTACATTTTGTTATCGGGGGTTGGGTAAATCCAAGCTGAGAACACCTTCAGGTGCTGCTTCTGCAACTTTTCCTACACTACTGCTTCATAAATGTAAAGTCTTAACCTGCTGCTTAGGCAGTGTGGTTTCAGTATTATCACGTGAGTGTTCAAGTCAGATGAGGAGAGAGCACTGCAGGGCTATTTGTAAGAAGAGGAGTATACATGAGACATTCTATGGAGAAAAAAAAAGAAGACTCATCTTACAGGCAACATCACAGGATGATATATGCCCGAGGGAGGAAGAAAGGTGTTTGACTTAAGACATTAATCATTAATCTGTATCAGTGTTGCAGTTTATCTTATCCAATTTAATAGAAACAATTATTTATCATTAGGTAATCTCACTTTCCTGGACACAAAAGCGAAACATACTTTTCAGACGCTTTAATTAACACTGCTGCCTTCAAAAGACAAAGCCAATTTCACTGGAAATGGTTGTCACACCTTTATCTCTTTCATCTGGGTGAAAGGGCAACTCAGGCATTAAATGACAGTGCTTAACAACAGGCATGTTAGGGTTCTGACCAAGTCTAAGGGGATATCTGTATGTAAATATCTACTTTAACCAATTTCCTACACAACAGTTACAATTAAATGCCCAATTAGAACCAAAAAGGGCATGACTATCCATGGCTAGGCCTTGAGGACAATACAATGTGACCATCACTGTTTAAGCTGGTCTCAGTGGAAACATGAACTAATTCATAAATTGTAACTAACAGGACCAATGAAATGTGCACAACAGAGACTGCCTTGAGAGAGAATACATATTACTATATACATAGTGATATACACATACACATGAGAAAAACTAAATCTCCAAGATGTAAAAGTCCTGGAAATGTTGCAGTTGTTACAGTTAAATCTCTTAGCTAACCAGTACAGAAAAACACGTGGTTTGTTTTATAATATACACACTGAGATGGTAATATTGTTGCAATACTCGTTTTGTGGCCTGATAGTTTTCAATGTGGCCACGCAAGACTTTGCGAACGATTTAAGTCAACTTACGTGTAACCAGAACCCATACTTATATTTAATAGCTTTGTGATATGCGGGATAATATACATCTTGTTTGTCATTAGACTTAAATCGAAAAGACGAGGAAAAAACGTTTAAACTTCTGTGTCGTGTTTTAGTTACTTTGCGTATCTGACGCCACACGTGCGCCGGGTTAGAATAATAATAAACACTTCGGTTACATACCATGTGATACGATTCCCTGGAGATTTCTAAAGTTCTCAATGCCTTTCAACAGATCCAAAAATGCACCTTTAAGACTCACATTCACAGCGAGCGGAAAGTTAGCTGAGGTTGTCCTGACGCTCCTGCGAGCTGCTTTAACATGCGCTTGGCATCAAAGCACAACCACTACACACACAATGAGCTCCAATAAATTAAGCCCCTTGGGTTGAAGGACTTTTCTCAAGTTGCCTTCCTGTGACACCCCTCCCCCAACTCCGAACTTACCAGCATCCCCATCACGTCTGACCAGAGCCGGGAGAAACTGTCCGATGATGCGCCGCTGACCGCCTGCGGCTCCTCGGTAGAAGACACTTGATCCTCTTCCATTGTCAACCACTGATGGATTTACAGCCTCAAATTTCAAGTTGATGAATGTTAATCCAAAACCATAAAATACGTCCACAAGTCTTTTAAATCTGAGTAAGTATTTCGCTATCCCGTGACGCGTGTTCAAAAGTCGATACAAAGTATTCCGTTAAAGTAAAGAAATACATATTCATCAAGTTCACTGATATGTTTTCCATTTAAATCCAGCTGAGCGCACAACATACAGAGAAACTTCAACTCAAGTATAGCCGGACAGATTTCAGCGAATTACTTGGCACTTCGTCGGTGCGAACCAACCCACACTTTAGGGAATACTCTTTAGCGTGCAATATAAAAAGATTTAATTGTTGCAATTCGCAAATAACATCAAAGCCAATCCCTGCTAGACAAACAACGTCCTGAAGTACTCACGACAGCACCATTCAGCAACAACACCGACGAAAACGCCCGAAGCGGATTTTTGCGCTTGAGCTCTCCAGCCTCCCCCTCTCCAGCGCAGTGGTTTACTCCGCCTAAACAACACACGGCTCTCGCGCTTCACTGCCACAAACGGGACAAGCCGAGCCCCTCGCTAACTTCACCAAGCGATGACGACACACACAGAGACCTTTGGAAAGGCTATCTCTCGTTTCGCTTTTCCAGCAATACTTTTACCGCTATAAACAGACACAAAGGAACAAAGCGACATTTTGCTCACAATGCATTCGAAAACAAAAGACCATGAGAAAATTATTGCAGAAGCATGACGTTATCAATTTTCTATTCATGAATAACACTTCAAAGACCGCCCGAAAGTTTTACACACAGCAGTGTACTCAACCTTTTTGACTTAAACCCCCACAACCCCAAAGTTAAAGCACCCCATTCACTGACACGAAAACGTTTTTTCCCCCCTTCATACTGGATCTCGTTTAGCATTATTAGAAATAGGGAAAAATGGGTTCAAATATTTTAAACTTGAAAGAAGTCTTTCAGATAAGTTTAATAAATAAATAAAAAATAATAAAAAAAAAACTTGTCAAACTTTTTCCTGAAACAATCTAATATCTATTGGCTTAAACTAAACTAAACTACAAAAAAAGTAGGTAAAACAAGACAGTAATTTCATCCTCATGTAACTTAATCTGTGACATCATAATCTTTCCAAGATCCTATAATGTGGCATCTGACCATTTTGGATGTCCTGCAGGGAAGATTTAAAGGCACGGTGGTTTCACTAATCTAACTAACCTCTGAGCCCTTGTGTAATTTGAGCTGCAGTATGCTAGACGACAGGACAGAATTGAATAAATGTGCATGTTCAAAGCTGTGGATGCCTTGGATATTTTTCCTGTCATGCCTGTCTATTGCAAAAAAGTGGCTAAACATGTCTGCTCTTCTTCTCTCCTCTTTCTCCTTTGCTTCCCAGAGACACATTCTCTGAAACAGCAACAGCTGTCTAGTCCCATGACAGATGCCAGAACAGCCTGAAAGAGAGATAGAGGGAAAGTGAGAGCGAGACCCTCTTGTTCTATGTGAGAATTCCTCCATTAGTCATACAGGGGCAGAGAGAAACCATCCATATGCGCAGATCACACATAAACATCTGAGTAGTACTGAGACTAATTATCAATATAAACGTATCTTTTAGTGGTTTACACAGTTTTTATTAGGCTATACTGCTAAATTAAAGTCACCTCTCACATAAAGACAAATATACACACACACACAATTAAATTGATGCATATTTCACATATGCACACTCAATGAAATTCATGCATATTGTATAGAGGTAAACATGGAATGACTTTTCCAGACAGGGACTCTAAAACAGATGCTAAAACAGGCTTAGTGTTTATAGCCTAAACATATAAAACACATGCTTAACTCTACACAACATGCACAAGTTTACATTATTTTTAATGGTTACGTACTCGTATAACAGGTGCATTTACTTTTTTAAATTCCTTTGAGGAACAAGGTTTGATCCGATGTTCTGGAAGTGCTTTACCTGGTGTCTGCTACTGTGTGATTAGCATAACGTTTGCTTAAAAGTGGCTGCCACTCAATTTGGATCAGGACGAGGTCAAAGCGCCAGGTCACTGTGTGTTTGTGAGGGAGTTCCCTGCTGAGTAAACAGAGTTTCTAACAGCACTGAATGGCAGAGCAAAGGTAATGCTCTATTGTTGAGATGCCTTCCGGATTCAAACCAAAGTGTGTTGTTGAACTAAAGGGCCTGTAACCTACAGGGATTGCAAAACACATCCACACAATACTTCAAGAAACACTTAACTCAACGCCCGTCTGCAGGGGGCCAGTAGAGCATATAGATCTTAAGAAGGGAAAGTCAACACAGCTGCAACCGATTCACACCACCTATAAATATAACCAACATCAAATACGGGAAAGTGGCTCTATAAGCTAAAAACACGTGAGTCTGTCACTGCAATGAGATCATAACAAACAGTCATTCCAGTCATATTGAGCCTGAACAGAACTGACCTGTAAAACAGGGATTATGCATGCAAAGCACGCTATTTAAAAAAAAAAAATAATAATAATTATTGCATGCTGCACAAGTAACTGACTATATAACTTAAAACTATGTGTTCTAAGACCATAAACATTTTTCTGTAATGATATTTGGGAACTCCTTTTCTGTTCATCTCTCTCTCTCTGCACCTGTGGTGCGGATGGTGTTGTTGTGTAAGACACACACAGTGGCTCTCTTGCAGCGCTGTGATTGGTATTCCAGTGATCCACATGCTCAGTGGCGGAACTGCTGGGGCCAGTTTGGCTCGGCTCACTGGATCTGTTTATATGGAAAGTGCCAAAATGATGGCCACCTGCAGCCTGCAGTACTGTAGACAGCAAAACATTCACTGTTCCTCTATGATAAGTCAACTTAAGTTATGAAGTATGGATATGTGCATTAAGCATAGAGCATATAGTAATGCTATTAAAGCTCAGCTTCACTAGAAATAAAAAAAAAAACTAATATTTTAAATCTTACTGTTGTAGCTGTATTTTTGACCAAATAAACAAAGCCTTAGTGAGCATATGAATGTCCATTCAAAAACACTACAAAAATATACTGCATCTTGACATCTAAACGGAAGAAAAGAAAATAAATATGGGATGAAAAAGTGGGTTATCTTATCCTAAAGTAATCAAGCCAGGTCATTTTTATGATATTTGGATGATAAAAACATTTGCAGATATGACTAAAAGCAATGAACAGAGTGACACATTTATTGACTTTCTGCGACACTTTATGGGCTTTTATGATTTATGGCTTTATATTCATAAGATTTAATCTATACAAAAATAACACGTTTTGTTTGCATTCAATCTTTCCTAAAAATGGTGTAAACAGTTATTAGGCATTTTGCTTAAATCATTGTGAAGGAAATATTCTATAGATTCCAGAAATCATGTAAAGTGTTTAATTCTGTGGAATTCACCCATAATATGGGTGACCTTTCAACAACAGCCAGTACTAACTTCAAACAGAATGCTCTCAGTAGTTGAGAAGTGTGTCTATGTGTTTTCTGGTTCATGCTGGTAGTAGGAAGGCTTCACTCCAGTTGCTCTGAACAACATAAAGCTTCAGAAAACAAATGTGCTATGCTCTGTGTGTGAGAGATGCATGTTTGCTTCAGATCTCAAGGCAAGATGAGCAATCTGATGTCTACGGATGTTTATCCTGATTGTGTCTGCATGCTGATGTGGCAAAAGCACAAAAGTAATCACAGTAATCCGAATTGCACTTCCTCCCCAGACATGAGGGATAAATGTAAAGACAGTTAAAAGAGGAAGCCCTTGTAAATCTCACACACACACAAATGACCACTGCAATTGTTTATAAACTTTTTTGCTTAAACTTGGTATGTCCCCTTAATTCACTGAAGTTGTTTCAGAGAATTATTTTCCTAAAACACTTACTTTTGTCATTACATCTCTAAACTCTTTCAGCGTTCCAGGCACTGGAGGGTACTGAAATGCCAGGATCATTTATCCCTGTTTTGCTCATGACTGAGTAAACAGTTATTAGCTGGAGTGTTTATTTCAGTTGCATTAGTGTGTGGCGCACTGGAACTCAGCATTTGAGCCATCCATGTGCAATCGCATTTGTCTGGAGATTTGCTGCTTCAATCGTGGTATGGTTGCTAATCGGTATAGTGTAAGGAAAAACGCAATGAGACTTGACTCCACATGCTCATTATACAGAAATTTGATGTGTTTTGTGAACATTTTGTGAACATCTGCAAAGGTATTTTGTAACAGACTGGCTGAGGCTTTAATTCCATTCATCAAACAACATACATCTAACTTCTGATTGAATAACAAACTGTATATCAACAGTTTCTGATGTTTCTAAAGAGCAGTGGCATGCTGTCCACATGATGACACCATAACATTGCTATTTATCTGTTAAATCTGTCACCCTGGGACTCATTTCTCCCAAAAGGAAACAGTCTAGGACAAATAATCAGTTTTACACAACGTGCACAGCCACCAGTGAGCTCGATGTAATCACAACGTGAGCTATTCATTTCCAAACAGAGCCCCCTGCTGCAAGAACATGCAATATGTAAGAACTATAGACAGAGTACTTGGATTAGCGCAGAAAGAAGATACAATTATGTCCTACTAATAGATATGCTATGTTATTAAGGTATAGTAAGAGTTGTGTTGCTAAATATTGTTGTGGAAAATTTACATTAGATTAATAATAATAATAAAATGCTAAAAAAATTAAATTAAAATTAAAAAAGTAAATCTCTTCACTGTCACTGTTAATCAATTTAATGCATCTTTAAATGCATCCAACCCTTTAATCTACAACAATACTTGTAATGCTGCACATGTCCACTATGTCTGTAAGAAGATAAGAAAGATCTTTGATGCTGGTTTTCCACTGACTTCATCAGTGAGTTTTTTCCACAGGGTTTCCCACAGCTAATCACTATGAGAACTGCACATACCCATAGCAATTAATAAAAGCCTGACAGAACCTTTCACATCCTCATGAAAGACCCAGATGTGTGTAATCATCACGAGAACAAACAGCTGTTCTCCACACATAGGATTTAGCAGCAAATAGCCCATAGCACAAACATCATTTTACAATTTTCAACGGCTATTTTTCCCCCCACTGAGTTGTTAAAGGAATACTCTGAGTTTGGTACAAGCGAGTGACAGCACTTGTAGAATAAAGGCCTGTTCACACCAAAGACAATAAATATAACAAGACCAGACAACTATAACAATAACAGCACAGAGGAATGATGCTGTGCGAGTCAGAATTTTTTTTATAGTAATCACTCAAAATGCCTCAAATTCAACACAGATTATTACTTTAAATCATTAAATAAATGGGTCAAATGACACAGTAAGTATGAATGTCTGTCCAGAGCATGCTATGTGGGGTTGCGCCACACCATCCTGGAAGAGAGGCCAGTCCACCAGATGCTGGTGTTTGTCTGTCTCTGCTTCCCACCCACAACAAACAGGCCTGTTGCCACAGCAACCGATCCACTGGAGAGTGAAGTTACATTCAAGAAAAATGTTGTACTGATTTGGAGCTTTACACGCAGCCAATCTGTCACACCGACAGGCTTATTAATATTCATAAACATGCTTCTGCACAACATACAAACGGTTTCGGCGGAACGCAGTTGACTTTCTGCACACAATGGAATGATGCAAAGATAAGGATAGGAAAACACATTATTGGGTGGATATTCAAGTTGGTAACGTAGGCATGTTTTTGTTTTCTATGGGTGGATATTAGTAGAATTCGAAGGCAGAAAGTAGACAATAGGAGTATTTTAGGCCTTAGCAATCTCCCAAGAACAACAAGCAACCACTTAGAGCAACTACGCATTTGACCGCCATCTCTTAATCCTCCTTTTCTACAGAGAAAATGAAGAGAGGAAGAGGAAAAAAAGGAGGCGAGGTGGGGAGACGCAGAATCAGCAGGCGAGAAATTGAGTTGACTACTTGCCAAATGCAAGCAGAGGGGAGGAGGACACAGGAGGGGTGGAGAGCAGGAGACTGCTGGCCTGAGGCGCTTGGCTCAGGTTTGTTAGCGTTTCTACAGTAGAGTGGGGGAGTGATGAGAGCTCTCTGTGGCCACTGGCCATTCACTGTCATAAAAACATGCCCGCTGCCGTCAGCGGTGATGCCGGGCATAGAAACACTCTATGCCATAGGTACCTGTGTGTTTGAGTGCGAGTTGGACAGATCTGCTCTCGGCCTCAACCACAAGGGACAGACCACAGCTGATTTCTATGGAAACAGAAGTAATATTTCAGCCATGAGTTTTGTACAATGAGGTTGATTACTCGCTGACAAAGACTCACTGGGATGTGCTCTTTACCCTGAATTACATATTGAAGCTTTTTTTCATTTCATAAATCATTTTTATTAAAAATGTATATATATATATATTAGAGCTGTCAAACGATTAATCGCGATTAATCGCATCCAAAATAAAAGTTTTTCTTTACATA
>JAUCMS010000045.1:10900994-10945179 GCA_032357445.1 Enteromius radiatus
TATATTATGTAAAGAAAAACTTTTATTTTGGATGCGATTAATCACGATTAATCATTGCCCAGCACTAATATATATATAATAAGATTGTCTAACAAACATTCATATCTTAGTCTGTCATATGGTTCATAAGTTTGGGGTTGGTATAATTTTTAATAATTTTTAAGTCTTTGATAAAGGCTGTATTTATTTGACAAACTGTGAGATTGTAAAATGTTACTGCAATTTAATATATTGTGAAATGCAATGTATACCCTTAGCTGGAGCCATTACTCCAGTCACGTGATCCTTCAAAAATCATTTTAATATGCTGATTCGGTGCTCAAAAAACATTGTATTATCAATGTTGAAAACAGCTGTGCTGCTTTACAGTCCATATCTATATTATACTTATTATACATTTCTATTTAAAGCAAATTAAGAAAGAAGGAAATAAAATATAAGGACCTCCAAATTCAATTTCAAATTCACACAGCTGTCTAAAATAAAATATTTATAGAGTTGCTGAATACCATAACTATTGAACACCACATTTTGGAATTGTTAAAATAACCATCCTGCTTAAATATATCAAATAAAAATATTTGGACTTTTTCCTCCCTTTCCAAAAACACATTGACACAATTCACTTACAATGGAAGTCCATAGAACACTTGAACACTTGGCCCATAGACTGTAAGCATGCACTGACAGCATTACTTTTTGAAATTTTGTTATTAATTTTTAGTTTTTTTAACTGAAGAAAGAGAAATTGAAATTTGTGGTAATTGACAAAATGCCACAGATATTGTTTAAAGAGCTCAATTTGTATTTAAGTTTGTATATTCTTTTAAGAGCAGCCACAGACTAATAACAGAGAGAGGTCAATCCATCACTAAACAACATCGCTTTGCTGCACTCAAAACAACATCCACTTAGACAAAATGCTAACATACTAAAATAAAGTGTATGACACGCAAAACTCTCAAACTTTCTATGACACTCTATCATTTCCCAAACTATGAATGTTAGCAGCCTATTATTATATTTGCCAGAGTGCTACAACTCTACATGAAGTGAAACTCTTGAGAATATTAAACATTAATATTCAACACAATTACAGGCTGTTAAAGTTTCCACTGGAGTTTAAGAAGGACTCACCGCTATATTAGAGATCGGTGCTGTAATGTCACTCAGAATAGACAGGTCTCCCTCCTTCTTTCTTTGTCTTTCTTTATTTCTTTTTCTGTTCTATTGCTCTCTAAACCTCCCTCCTCTTTTCCAAGTTCCCTCCTCCCTTAGTACAGTTTCCTCCACGCCTGCTCTCTTTCTCTCTTTCTCAGGACAGTGGGGAATTAGAACAATGCATGGCAGTAGAGGAGAGCTGGAATCAGTGTAACCATGCGTAAATCCCCACAGAATCATCTTCTCAGGTTAGAAGCATCAACATGTTACTCACAAAACAGCCGCAATGCATCTTAATGTGACAATAAATATGCACACACACACACACACACACACACATCCATACAGACCACAGCTGTGGTCCCAATGGAGAGAGTGCAGCAGCAAAACATCTCTGGCTGAAGTGGAGAGTAACTGGGTTCAGTTGGGCTCTGTGCTGATTGGCTCCAGTGGGATGACTGGCGTTTCCTGTTACTGTTAACCACTGCCAGCATCCTCCCTCAAACTTTAGAACACAGCCCAAAGGCAAACACGCACACACATCTTTCTTTCTTTTACTCACTAAAGAACTCTCATGTATACATGACCCACATACAGAGAAAGGAAAGAGTGAAGGAAAGCATGATATTTCATGCAGGAAAACCAGCAGTTGCTAGAGAAGCTCAGAGTACAGTTTATTTCATAAAAATAAGTGATAAGAAATAAATAAATGAAAATTAATATTGCTCATACTGTATGTAAGAATGGGCACAAATCATGTAGTATTTATTTTTCCCCTCACTGTGGCCACACACTATAATCTGCCAAGAGACCAATACTAGCAATACGTCATGTTGAGGGTCAAAAGGATGAGGCAGCTGATTGGTGGGTATTTCAAGTATTTCAGGTAATATGAGAGAATAACTATATCTATCACACAATTTTGGTCTTGCCATGAGTGAAGCCATTCAGGAAACAACATAAAATGTATAAAGTGAGGTGAAATGATCCAATAATGACCCAAATGATAAAATGAGTGAATCTGTAAGAGGACTTCAATCATGTCTTATCCGTTTTTCTTTTTTACTGAAGTACATTTGCTTCTCCTGGATGATTCGAAGAAGATCCAGTAAAACAGCAAGAAAAAAAAAAGAGTAAACTTTTTGTGTAATTGCAGGGAAAGAGAACAGCGGTTTTGAGTAATCGAGCCAAGAAAAAATCTTGCTCTTTCAAGGAATGCTGAGAGTCATCCCATGAATTATGGGTAATAATAGCATTTCTGTGCTCTAGTTTAGATTTAAACCTCTGTTCCAGTCTGGTATTAAGATGCTCTCCAGTCAATCCTGGCTCCTCTGTGTCTACAGATCCAAATATCTCCAACAAAAAAACAGCATGGAAGCATCTATCCTGATTCCTTGAGAGCTGGTGAACTCTCATTCAGACGATGTACAATTAAGAGTGTTCACAAGAAACTAGTTCAATCAAATCAATGCAAACTAAATGTCATGCGAATGATGCATTAAAAATACAATACATACAATAGCATGCAAAATATATATAAAAATGATGAAAGTCTGTCCTCAAATTATTGCTAAGCTTGCACACATACACACATTGAAGCTCAAAGTGTATTCATTCAATACCCCTGTGCTTTCGGTTCTCATTTGAACAAGAGCGCTCATCAAATTTAAACAAGCTTCTGTCCTACTTACTGCAATTTATATGTAAATGAGTGTGTGTTTGTGTGTGTTTGATCGGAAGACTGTGACTAGGTTAGGTTTGACAAACTGTGTGTGGTAATTGTGTTCATTCTCCAGTGTGTGTACCTAAGTGTCTATGCGAGGGATATGTAAACACTGATGTTAATGTATGCGTGTGTGAGTTCCCTGACTGAACCAACACACTCCTCTCCACTCATACTGTCTGTCTTTAATGACGAGCACTGATTGGCCTTTGTGTCTGACAGCAGGAGTGGTGCAGATGAAATAGATGATGTAGCACTAGGTGGCAGCAGAGTATTGAAAATAAGTACACTAAGTGGAATGAATAACTCAACACACATATTCTAATATCACTCTGATCCTGACATCAAACCAAACCAGTACTGCTTCTTACTGCACTGTCATATATACTATAAAGTGAGTACATTACATAAACATATGCATGCTGAATTTAAAAAGAACAGAGTTTAACAGATGACTAGTCTAACAAATACATGTACATTTTGACAAATGGAATAAAAAACAACTGACTGCATACACCCCAACCAATTCATTTTCTACTGCTGACATTTTGGCCATCCTTACAAAGTAACCTTTCTAGAAATGACGTGACAAGCATCCAGTGAAGAGCAATTTGTTAGTTCAAACAAAATTGCTGTGTGAAAAAGAGACAATCACAGACAGTGAGAAGATCAGTTTGATGTAAAATGTACGGTTCTAAGGAACTGGTTTTTAGACTAACAATGTTTTGCAATGTCTTTTGTAATTATTACTTTTGTAATAAATGTTAAATGACCTTGTACTGTGTCAGCTCCCCATGTGATGAACTTCTGTGGGGTTGAATTGAATGCTTCAGACTCTCTGATCTCAGACAGCATTAGAGAGACAGAGCAAGATAAAGTGAGATAAAGTGAGAGAGACTGGGGAAGAAGTATTGCCATCTGTCTCTACCTGTCTGTGATTACCAGAAGCAGGCCGACAGGAGAGATCTCTAGAGGGATGAGACGATGGATAGAGGAAGAATTGGGAGGTAAAGGGTGAGAGTCAGGGGAAGAATAAAGGACTGGAATGAAGTGAGGGATGATTTAGAGAGGCGTGCGAGAGAGAGACTCTCTTGAGGATGAGTGTGAATGGTCTATCAGTCAGACTGGAGGCAGACGAAGAAGAGAGAAGGATGGAGCGTGAGAGAGAAGATATTAGTTCAACTTAAACTTAAAGGGACGTTTTGCCGAACAGGGTTTAAGACTAGTCCTAGATTAAAGTAAATGTTAAGAGCTGTCTAAACTGGAAAAAGCTTGCACTGAGATATCGTAAAATACATCATTGCCATTGTTTGGTCTCAAAATGCTCACAGATTTTTGTGAGACATGTTTCTAAAAATTCTTAAATGTCCTAAATTAGCAAAGGCCTAGTCCTGGCTTAATCTAATTCCTATCCGGGAAACCGGCCCAAAGTGTCTGGCTGAACCCAAGTGTATTAAGCGGACAGTATACTGTAGTATGCAAGAATAAGATCACTATAAACCACAGTACAGTCAAAATAGTATGCCAGAGATGTCCAGTTTGTGACAGTTGTGCTTCGACACTACTATTCAAAAGAATGAATATTAGACTGAAGCCTCTCAGTTTGAAACTGAAGGTGTGCAATTTTTTTTATGTTAAAATATACTAGTATGTTCTAAATTTTGGAGTCACAAAGTTACCTTTATTTATACTTTTGCATGGTTTCAAATAACTCATTAACTTGACACTGAATACTGGAGTGATAGCTGCTAAAAATTCAGCTTTGCCATCGTAGGAATAAATCAACATTTTAAAATAGACTATATTCAAATATTTTTTATTCTAAAAATGTCTTGCAATATTACTGTTTTACTGCATTTTTAATCCGATAAATGCAGCCTTGGTCAGCATAGCATCTTTCAAAAACCTCAACCCTTTGAACATTAGTGTATTTTCTACCAGCTTAATATACACAGACTGCTATAAATAAAGCTTGTATCAAATCATGTGTTTGAGCAACACCACCAAACCAACACATAATGGTTTAACCAATGTTGTGCTGGATCGGGGTGGGGCTGTCTGTTTGGCCAACCAATGAAAGGTGAGGGGGCGTGCCTGGGAACTGGGTTTCAAAGCCATATCGCTTTCTTAGTATAAACTCAGTGACCTTATAATTTAAAAGAAAAAAGTAAAAGGTCCCAAATCTTAGAAAGACAGAAAGAATGAAAAGTGATTCCAGATTTTATGACTCCACCTCAAAGAAATCAGAGCTACAGTATGAACAAACACACACACACACACACACACACACACACACACTCGTCAATCTTATCTAGGTCCTTGAAAGTGGCAGTTTTGTCAAAACCCAATTTCGACTTGGATGATAAAAATAAATTCCATCAAATGAGTGTGGGAGTGTGTGTGTAAGTGTGTGAAGAGTGGCTCAGCCTGTAATTTTAGGTGTTGTGTGTGCGTGTAATAAAATATGGATGCCATTGTTCAGCAGTGGTGGTGTTCTCCATGAGTGATTTTAATTACAGATGGAGGGATAAACTGGCCTGAAAGACTGGACTCTGGTGCACACACACACACACACCGCTAGCCAGCATGATGATAGATGACATGACATTAAAACGAGACAGGGCTAAAGCCTCTTTCAGGGTGAAAAAAATGAATGGAAAGGTAAGCCTTAGGTTAAGAAAATAAAAAAGAAAACAATACCAATTATTATATTCCCCTCACCATATTTAGCCATGAGTGTGTGTGTGTGTGTGTGTGTGTATTGGGTTTCTATCCTAATTAATGAAACTCTTGTTCGTTTTGAGAATGTTTTATAATAAAGCCTCAAGCAACTCAGTGGCCCAGAAATTCCAATTAATAGAGTCTCTCTCTCCTATTTTCCCTTCACTAACAGACCTGCTGTATTTCATTCAATGAGCAATGAAAACAACAACTAATACGGAATGAAAACCGATGTATAATTCATGTATAGGTCTATATATTAATTTTACTTTCACATAAACAGCAACAACAAAAACAAAGGCAAATCTTCACTGATCTAGACCCACGGCATGTTGTTAAATAAATGCAACACCCCAATGAGGTTCAGTCTTTTTGTTGGCTCCCATCAGGAACCAAACTCATGAAAGCAGGGCCTTTATTAGATGTGTGACACCGGAGCTGAGCATGACAGCCCTGTCAGTGGTAAAACCATTAGGCTGACTGACAGCGAAATGAGACTATATTTCAGAAGCACTTCATTTAAATCAAGTGCAGTCTATGGCCTACGGCTCCCACAATGCCTTGTGTCAGCAATTCCTAAATTACAAGGATATTACCCATCATAACTGTGGCCATATTATAGTATTCCAAGGAAAGCAGTAGATTCAGAAATGCAAAAAGAATGAGTTTTCTTCAGTTTTCACAACAAATTATGGTTTTAAGTTGCGCATAAGTGACAGTATAAGTGACTGTATCCAAATAAATACAACTTACATGAGAGTTTATCTATACTCTTCATAAACAGCCACAAACAAAAACATTTTCATAATTATAGAAAGTCCGTGTTTCTGTGTATGCATGAGCTTCTGTTTTTCTAAATTAATGAGACCCTGTAGACAAGCAAACAACACAAACACACACACACACACACACACACACGTGCACACACATGCAGACTTGTTTTCCAGCCATAATGAGATTCATCTTCCAGTCATCATTGTAACTTACAAAGGTCAAATGCATTTCAGAACACAATGATGCACAACAAATATATAATCCAAGCAAAAGTATGAATGTGTTTTCAAAAGCAGCACAGAATATAACAGCAAACTAGTACACTACATTTATTATTATGTTATTTACTTTACTACATTATTACCGTTATTGAGCAAAAAACATTCATCAATCAAAATTGTCAGTAAAGAATTTTCTAATAATAATAATAATAATAAAAAAGAAAAACATTTCTTGAGCACCATGTCATGTGACCCTGAAAATTCAGCTGTAATAAAATGTTCTTAATATTTTAAACAACTGTTTTACCGTATTTTAGATACAAATAGTGCATCCTTGGTGACCACCGTCTTTTAATAACATGAAAAACATTTTTTGACCTTAAACATTTGAATGGCATTGATGTGCCGGAAATTCTGGAAAACTGCACCCTGCTCTAACCCATCTTCAGTACAACACAAACACCTGTAATGAGGAAATTCGGTAAAACCGGGATAATCATCATGCTCTTGTAAATTTATCCTCAAGTGACAGCCTATTAATGTAGCATTCACAAGCCCATTAATCTTGATTTAGAGAGGCAGACAGAAGTCACTGGCTCCCCGCTGACTACATTATGTTTGTTTCATGTCTGCCTGAGTGATTATTTTAAACACTGCACCCTGTAATAACGTGACTGTAGGGAAGCACATCGTAATGTGGACACTGTCACAATGCTGAGCGTTTCAGTTGAAGGTCAAGGCTCTGCATGAAATGTACCACTTGAACAAATCAGCTAACATTTTTCTGCCTGCTTCCTTTATGGTTTACACACACACACACACACACACACACACACACATATACATTCACACAAAGTGTACCTAAACTGTTTTAATAGTCAAAATTTGCTTAAATCCAATCAGCAGAATTCTGTAGAAATGATAATAAAATGGTGAAATACGTAAAACAAAGCAGAATCAATGCATCTGTACAATCAAATCTGTGACCACCATGAAAAATCATGAAAAAACAACTTAAAGGGCAGCCATCACCATCATCAAATAATTGGTAGGCATTATTCTGTGCAGTAGCAGTATAAAATTCAGGGTGAAATATCATATTAAACATCACGAATAGCAAACACACAATTTGCAGCAACAATAGTCTTTTGTTGGGGCTCCAGTTATAGTGATGCAGTAAGTGTGTGTGTGTGTCCATTCAGCATGATCAACACTGAGGCACTGATTCATATTTAAATTACCCACAATGCTTTTCTCAGAGCTCCCGTTATAACAAACACTGTAAATTATTTCTGACCTCTCTCTCACCAAACAGAAACTCTTCGATCCTTTCGATTCATGCAGTATACTTATTAATACTTCAACAAGTCACATTTTAGATTTGCTAATTTATATAATACTGCAAATTCAAAGAGCCTTTAAATGAGTTCGTCTTCTCTGAATAAATGCAAATGCTTGTTTGCCATGAAACACTCTCATAGTGTTATTTACCCTGTGGCGTATCTAATCATCTATGTTTATTATACCGTATCTCAAGCTAATGGCATTTGAAAGTGCTTATAGATTTCTGCTCATTTAAGTAATTAGACAGGGCTAGCACACGTCAGTTCTTATAGATGTCTGGCCTTCAGGTCTTCAAAGCACATAATCAATGCCTGAATCACCTGAACGTATGTTAAAAGTATACATTGACTGGGATTTACATGCTACTAATCAGCATTTTGTCTTGTTTCCAGTAGAAAATCATATTTACAACATTTAAATGACAGAAAATTTACTTGACGTGACATATTGTGTATATTAATATGTATAAAAATGTTAATTATAATACTTAACATGTATAATAAATTGCATAAAATATTTTTAAGAGATGTTTTAAAGGAAAACAAAAATATTTTGCATGTTTCTGAATAGTAAAAAAGTCTAATAATTAGTCTAGTATGAGCTAGCATTGATCTAAAAGACATGCACAGACCATTTCAGAATGCTAAGTACAGAAGTCATCTAAACTATGTTTGTGTGTGTGTGTGTGTGTGTGTGTGAAAGAGAGAGAGAGAGAAAGAGAAAGAGAGAGAGAAAGAGTTTATTATAACAAAATATCGGTTGGTGTTTGGTTTTATCAGCAGATAAACAGATCAAAATGAAGTGATAAAGAGCTTGGCTACAGTGAATCATTCTTATAAAACAATGGTGTTGAATCACTGACCACTTCTAATATTTCTTTCAGTAACTTTCAGTAGATGCATATGCTACCAAGGGGACACAGATATTGCTATTCTTGTTATATTACAGACAGACACTCCCAGATATTGCTCTTGGGCATCTTAAAATTTCATTTATGTTGTTTTATGATCCTGAAAAGGTCATTTTGTGCTGTTTTCAATAAGATTTCTTGTTATTACTCCAGATGGTGTCATTTTCCAGAGCGCACTTTTGTTTTTCAGCATCCACTGGTGGCTAGATGTGGACTTATATTTAGCACTGTAGAGTTCTTATTGATGTATTCATCATCTGAGAAAGGTGGGATTACCTCTCTGGACCTGAAACAATCATACAAGCTGTCATTTAACTCGATTTATAATAAATGACCGGTTTTAAGCAAACAGCGTGATGGATTCTTCAGGTTTTGGCAGAGAAGTTTCACCTGAACTGGTGTGCCACCTTTAACGCTTTCTTACCAGATTCACTTGCTGCTCAGAATGAAACATACACTGCTCATCCGCCATTTTAATAATATTCCTATTTAAATGCATGAACAATATTTGGCTTCAGGCAGGTCAATGCAGTCTCCACATCTCTATACTGTATATATTTCTCTTGCTGTTTTTTTCACACTCTTTCTAACACACATTCATACACAAAATAAAATAAATTATATTTATGTGATACTGGTTTTAAAACATTAGGTTTATATAAATGCAAATATAAACACACACACACACACGCACACACACACACACATATATATATATATATATGTGTGTGTGTGCGTGTGTGTGTGTGTGTTTATATATATATATAATATTACAATAATATAAATAGTTTATTTGCAAAAACAAATCATGTTTTTTTTCATTGTGTATTTTCAATTAATTATATATTATTAATTAATTTAATTAAAAAAGTCATCTGTTTTTGCAAATAAATTCCACATATATATATAAGATATGATATATTATAGTATTGGTTGCTTGTAATAAAGTGCAAAGTAAAAGGAGGTCCTTTTGTTTTATGTGGAAACTGTAAAAATCAAACACTGACCACAGTTTTGCCCAAGGCTCTGTCTCTTTTGCCAATTTCCTTGAAAGTGTTGGAAAATGTTACAGAATAACAATTTCTTACTATCTCACCTCTCAGATTTTTTTTCTTTTCTCTCTCAGTACTGTTGCTCTGGATGACAAACAGCTACTGGTCCCTTTCCAGTTGTGAAAAAGTGCCTTCCAGCAAAAGATGCTCAAGTCATCCTCAGCTTTAAGCCCGGTCTATATAACAGGATTAAATGGATGGGTTCTGCAGCTGGAAGCTTAGAGAAAGAGGAAACGCTCTCAAAAATAAGAGAAGACAGAACAAAGCTTCAAATTTGAGAAAATAAGAAAACATCACTAACACAATATCAAATTTTTTTTTTGTGTATCCAAGAAAAAGAGGTAGATTAGCATGAACTAGCATAAACTTAAAAAATAAGTGCAATTCAAAGAAAGAGAGAGAGTGTGAGAGAAAGATGACTTTGCTCTACTGCACACTCATGCATTATTTATTCATTTTTCAGTCAGGCTGGATAAAGTCGTGGTCCTATGGCTCACACTTGGCTTGTCCTATAGCTTAGACTTCCACAGTCTGTGAAGCTTTCAAAACTACACTACCAAACAAAACTGTGCGTGTGCGCAGCATGCTAAACCACTCGCTCTGCTTCAGTTCTGCACATCCCTGTGTGGTTTCCTTCATGCATCTTTGAATGCTGACAATGCACACATAACTGCAAATACGATGCATTTAATGCAAACTTCTACTGTAACTTGCATGTAGAAAATGAAAAATTTATTTAACCTACAAACCTGACACAAGACGTTCTATTCGATATACATAATGAAAAGATATACTGAATGTAAGTAAAATGTATGCTTCTTCATAGCGCACACACTGGTATGTCAGCAGCAGATGTAGATGTATGTTAGAGACGTGACACGCACATATGGTGCATCGCTTCACCTTTAACCTCAAGTGTAACTGTCAAATCAAGCATATGGCCTCTCAAGAAGAAAGCAGCAGTGTGTGTCTGTATGTGAGAAGTGTTGATACCTGTGGAGTGAAGAATCAGACTGTGTGTGTGTGTGTGTGTGTGTGTGTTTCGCAATTGTTTCCCAGCAATGAAAGACATCCAAGGTCAGCGTGACCCACAGCTTGAGCTCTGACACACTGTATCTCAAGGAAGATAAGATAATCTTGAAAGTCTGCATGGTAAAAATTAGGAATGTATTTCAAAAAAGCCTTATGCTATATTGAAAATATTTTCGATTCATGCATTATTTTTACATTTTACTGAAATCAAATGTGTAATACTGATCATGTGACTACTTGTACTTGTACTATAAGCTTTTAATGCAAACTTGTGGAGTTTTCCCTTAAAATGTAGCATTAAATCACTTGCTCATCAATGGATCATATGGGTGCCATCGAAAAGAGAGTTCAAACATCTGATAAAAACATCACAATAATCCACAAGCAATCAATACAACTTTAATCCTTCAGTTAACATCTTGTGAAGTGAAATGCTAAATTTGTAAGAAACATTAAGGAGATTAACCTTAGATTCTGATATTTCCCCCCAAAATAGAGAATTATTAGGATATTATATGTTTTTTCCCCCCACAAAAACAGCTTTTCACTTCACAAGACTTCACCAGTGGATTCTCTTCAAGATCCATTGCTGAGCAACGCATGTAATGTAAACATCTTTTAAACGGCCCGAGGGTGAGCAAATATTAATTTTAGGGTGAACTATTCTTTTAATCATGCCATGTTTCTCCTTTATGCTTTAAAGTTACACACACAGACATCGCACACCTTCTTCTGACATTTATGTCTCATTCAGTCCCCTCAAGGTGATGTATGATCCTGACCCCTGTGAAGTGTCATCTAAAGAGAAAGTCTTCCCAAATCCTGCTGCCTTATGACAGACTAGTCACAGAAGATTTGTGTAGAGCTGCTGACATATGAAACTCATATATAGACATCCAGATGTGTAAGGATGACATTAAAAAGGTCAATCCAAACTATCAGTGTCACCTGACAAATCTCTGTTTCTGATCCTGTCAAAGTTTTACACGTTCATTAGCACACGCACGACTGAGCTTACATCGAGACATCAGAGCCCACTCCATCTCATATTAAATCAGGGAACGTTGCTCAAGCTCCCATGAAATGTACCATGACTTGCAAATTAGACACTTGAGGTCCATAAAATGTAGAGAAGCTACCTACCATGCCTTCATATTTAGAATAAAGACATATTTAAAAAATATTTCTATTTCCAATTAATGCGGTTATCCATTCATTAAAGAACCCTAAGGATAATAAAAATGTGAAGTAACCAGACACACAAATGCATAGAGATGCTGGTTAATACAATTCTGTCATTGGAATTTTTTGACAATTGATGATTTAAATTAATATATCACGAGTGCACACAAACACACACCTGCTATGTGTAGGCTTAGCATTAACATAGAAATGAATGTTACACATAAATATGTGCATATGAAGATTAGAGTGTCTCTTCACATATAAACATTTTGCAATTTACATTTAGTAGTAATTTTATCTGTGAATTCTGTTTTTTTCTTGCCATAAAAGTCTATTTTCTGAATTAGGCAAAATACTTCTGAATTTATCTCGGACAAGAGATGAAAGGAGCCTTAGGGTATCTCTCTACATCAAAAAGACAGACAGACAAACACACGCCTGTCTAAAAGGAGAACAAAAGAGTTTTTTTTGTTTATTTTTTCTTCCCTTGATATATCTGTATATTGTTTGTATCTTCTTTTGCATTTACTGTTTGCAAAAAAAAGCACAATTTTCAAATAAGCTCTTTTATGACAGGTGTCCTATATTTAACCACATTATAGGGTTGTGAAGACTGAAACCAGCTGAATTATAATCAATATTTCATTGCTGCCCCAAAATCATCAAAACCATACCAGAGTGGTTTTCTTCTTCTTCTGAAATGTGCATTTTTGGCACACTGAGGCATATCTTTGATCCGGCTGCACTACTGGTGTGGACCTACTCTGAAGGAATGACAAAGTGCTTGCTAAAATGCCACATGACAAGCAAGCCCAGAAATAAGTATGGCACAACACAACACAACACAACACACAAACAAGCCCAAACAGAATGGTTAATGAAACAGAATCAGAAATAAAGGGCCTAGTCAGTCTTTAGCTTTGAATAAGAATCTTCCACAGACTGAATATTTTACTTGTAGTACTCAGAAAGAGCACACTTCTCTTTATTTGCATGTTTAAAGATAAGTAATACAGATGCAGTTCCTCTGACCAGAACATTTCCTGTCCACATTTCTGCATAAACATTTAGCCATAGATTTGTTTTACAGGAAAACAGTGCAAAATGACTGTAAAATCAATCATCCTTGATAGGCATAATCACTGGCACTTAAGTAATCACTTATTTGGTATAAACATGCAATTTAGTCATTAGACATTAACAATCAAAAATGAACAATAGAAAATTTGCTCATTACCAAAATGTCAAGAAGCGCCTATCTTAAATCAAACAATTAAAGCAATTAAACCCCAGGAGCTGTCATAGGATGAATGCAGTAATTACAACACTATTTCTCTAGTCTATAAAATCCTGATCTTGGAACAACATTAAGTAGATAAAACGTCTAATAATGATGTGGGCAGGTCGTTCATTCAATTCAGTTAGTTGCTTAAGGTGTGATCATGTCTATTCAGCAATAGCACACCTCACAAAACTACCACAAGATTTTACTTGATGTTATAATTGAGTCAAAGTTGTGAATATCATTCACAACAACATATGTCCTCCACAGTATGAAGTGCCTTTAGCCATTAGGAGTAACAGCTGTGAGAATCTCAGAAGGATGCATAAGGTTGAAAAATCACAAAACATACATAATAAAAGACGCAGTATGGTTCTCATTATTGCAGAGCTTTGAGGATGATTTTTTTTTTCTTTTATTTATTCATTCATCCATTTTTTAAAACATTCAATTTCCTGTTATATGTAATATGTCAGCTATGCTCAAACATGGAAATGATACAAATACTAAAGTTGTAAATATAATGTAATAAGATTTAACTTAAACAGGATATGCTATAAATGCACAAATATTAGTTCTTTGAAGACAGGGCAAGCTTAAATAGTTCATGTACAAACCTTCTAGAACATCCCTCTGCTGCCAACTGACTATATGACGCCTGGTATTTCAGAGAAAGGCAGCAACCAGAAACAAGTCAAAGAAAATCTCAACATATGAATTTGAGGCAAGAAAAAAGCAAGGAAAAGGAAAAAACCTGTAATTTGCAATTTATCCTCCCCTAAATTTACCAACCAGTGTCTGTATGTGGTCTGCGCAAGGTTTAAATTCCACTTCAGCGCTGACGTCTATCGCAGTGTTCTAAGGCAAACGAGTGCATCTTGACAAGGTCGCGGGTTTAGTAACCGGTTAACCGAAGTTAGAGTGATACTTGCCGCTGGCCGTCTGAAAGTGGCCGCTCCCCAGACCAAGAACTGACCACAGATCAGATAATCACAGGCTGCAGAGGCCAAAGCCTCATAACCAGTGGAAAATTCTGCACTGAATCACACTGTATGGCAAGGAATGATTTGATGAAGGGCAGCTTTATTAATTATGAGAAATAAACCAAAATGTTGCCATTAGAGAATGACTATTCCACTGTATGTCATGCCTAAGAACACAGCAGTTCGGGATGTGCAGAAAACTGGCTGACAATTAATTTAATGTTATGGCGGATAACCATCACATAGCAGATATAAATTGTTTTTTACAAATACTTAGTAAAATTTGTAAAATTTACTAATACTTAGTAAAAATATTTTGAGCAAGTAAAATCAATTGTTTTAAATGCCACAAGTACATTTTGGCATCACAAAATTATAATGTACAGGATGAAAAATAGATATTAATTTTGACATTTTCTGAAGATTACCTAGAACAACATTATTAAATTGTAAGTATTTTTAAATACTAATTTTGCATGTTATACAATTAGGAAATAATGTGTATCCCTAATATCAGTAGCACTTCATATTTTCTGTTCATACAAAAAAAATTTAAATAAAAATGTGTATTCTGACATATCAGCCTAAATATTCTAGACCAGATAACACTGAATAGAAAAAATGTGGAACAAAAAAATTTTGCCGTCATAACCAAATTTAGCCAAGTGCATAGTTATACATAACTTACTCACCATACAGGTAAAAACAGGAAGGATGCAAGCTTCAAACTTACCTAAGAAGAGAAGAAAAAATTATGATCAATACATTAATAAAGAATATTGATCTAACCATTGAAATTTTAAACCATAACACAAAGCAACAACTCACACATTTAATTAATGAACTAAAGAGAAAAATGCAGATGCAGACTTCTAAAGCTTGAAACTAAAAAATAGTTTAAACCAGAAGAGATTAGTGAGATCTAGTGTTCACCAAGTAATGTGACCTGAATGACACATTGAGCTTCAAGAGGTTTATATAAAATAACATGAAAGCCACATTCTAGATTCTTTTGATGAACAACAGCAGAACAGAAGAGCCCAAAAGGGCACTTGACCCAAAACAGTAGGAGCTCTTCATCTACCAGCTAACAGAAATGAATAAGCAGAGTCTATAATAACAAGCACATTTATATTCATAAATACACATATCTTCAGTATAGATGGAATTCCTGATGCCTGCATACAGAACAACACAGCTCGCTCCTGAATTGTCAGCCATCATCCTACAAACATGCAATATATTATTCATAAACTTATAGCATACAGCTTCTTTATGAATTAGACACAATTCCAAGTATTATTAGGAACCCAGTGTAAGCTTAGCAACAAGTGATGAAATTTGAGGACAATCCTTGATCTGTTCACATGTTCATGTTACCATTGTATCATCTGTATTCATCTCACAGTTGAATCCTTCATTGGCCTTTTGAAAGATCAATACATTTGGAACAAAGGCTACTGAAAATCAGCACACAGAAACAAAAATGTCACAGAGCTATATAGTGGAAACACACAAACACATAAGTACAACATACATATGTACAACTGTGTAAATGGAGTTGACTGGAAGGAAGAAATTGGGCAGAAAATTGCGCACAAGCAACAGCGATGAAAGCAAGCTTGAGAATACGGTCATGTAAAACCGATTCAAAGACTTGGGAGAGCTTCACAAGAAGTGGACTGAAGCTGGAGTCAGTGTATCAAGAGTCATGATTTGGGGTGCTGTGATGTCTGCTGGTGTTGGACCATTGTGTTTTTTCAAGTCCAAGTCAATGCAGCCATCTAACAGGAGATTTTGCAGCACTTTATGCTTCCATCTGCTGACAAGCTTTATGGAGATGCTGAGGACTTTAGCACCTGCCAACTGTGGCAGAACCACTTCCATGTGGTTTGCTGACCATATAAATGTGCTTGATTGGCCAGCCAACATGCCTGACCTGAAGCCCATATGGAATCTATGCAACATTTTCAAGAGAAAGATGAGAAACAGATCCAACAATTCAGACTAGCTGAAGTCTCAATAGTGCCTCAGCAGAGGCACAGACTGATTGCTTCAATGCCACTCCTCACTGATGCTTAAAGACCACCAACCAAGTATTGAGTGCATAAATGAACATACCTAAGAACATATTTAGAACATTGTATTCTTTTTTGATTGATCTTAGAAAATACCCTAATATTTTGAGATACTGAGATATGAAGATATTATATTTTTTGAGATGCACCTGTATATATATATATATATATATATATATATATGTTGAATAACAAATAAACTGTGGTGCCTTGGTTTGTAAGGTTACACTTACAATGCATAATGATGTAGTTGACATTCACAATCCAATAAACAGCTACCCTATTGGAATTATTCTATTAATAGGAACATCGAATAAAGAAACAAATAAATGAGATGCAAAAAAGAAGACAGACTCTAACAGATTTAGGCCATAAGATAAGCTGGAATTACCCAGCAGGGTTCTCCTATTCTATTGCTTGAATGATGCATATGAGAGGTATTGAGCTCTCTTCATATGAGAGCTATTGAGACCTTCGCAGCCCTGTGAGAAAGCACCAAGCTCTCTGTGAAGATGTCCTTCATTGTCCTCTATCCCTCAACCCAAATACTGAAGCAAATCACAATCCTCTCCGCTCTCTGCTCCTTTTAATCAAGGTGGTAAAAATAACACTATGAGCTAAATTCTCCATTAAGCCTCTTTTGTTTGGTTTTGAATAGCTTTTTCCGTGTGCTGATTCTATTGTGCCCGTGAAGGCCGGTTCATATTGCCAGCAGCCAAGAGAATATTCACGACTCAGTCATTCATTCAGCAGAGGTTCAAAGTAACTGATCAACAGTCACCTTCAAAAATGGGCCTGGGTTAAGTTTTTACTTGCAGAAAAGATCTCAACCCAGGAGATGAAAATAAATTTAATCTTACTAATCGCTTATTTTAAGATGTCTTTTGCAAATTGTGAGTGTGGTGTTTACAATGCAGTGATACAGATGTGTGATGGGCTGCATAACTGGACAGGACTCGAGGTGCCAAAATGAAGCGGAGCGCAACAGTAGAAAAAAAAAAAGAGGTGAAAGTCAAGGTTTTAGCCTTGTTAGAATTCCGACAGCAAGGTGCACTTCATTGGTCGCGATGATAATTCCGCAGAGCTACTTCATGCATATTCTAATGTGAGACCTCTCTCACCCTCCACTGCATCACTGCAATAAGAATAAAATCTGGTGAAATCCCAGGAGAAGGATGACGAAAGAGAGAGATACATGAGGCAACAACAGAGAAAGAAAGGATGCATAAATTAATTGAACAGTTCATCCAAAAGAGAATTCTATCATCATGAGTTTTCAGAGAACGTGGCAATCCGGCTCAATCCCAAGTTAAGAGGAAGTTCTGGGTGTTTTCAAAGTGGTTGCTTACTTGCAAGTACACTAATAAACACTAGATACAATAATTAGGGATTTATATTGTAAAATCCTTTATTAGCATGGAGCTAACTGAATGAAGATTTTCATTTATTGTCTTTTATAAACAGATCCTGGTAAAGACGTCTCAATTGGAGCATGTCTCATGTCATATGTGTGAGCTGTATTTGATCTGAAGAATCAAATGCAAGTGCTCTGTCAGAGCTTAGCAAAACTCTTTTGGGCTTCCTACAGCCGTCAAACTTTCTGAACAAAAGTGAAGCCTTTGAAAGGGCGGAGAATACCTGCTTCACACACACTCCCAAATTTTAATAACAAAGCACCATTCAAGTAGACTTGGCAGCTGCAGCAGAAGCTGAATTTTCCATTCAAAGACAAGGCTGCAGATGTGTTTCTGTACGGCTTTCCCTTTTTAAATGCTGAAATTCTGTATGACTCTTATATGGAATGCGGTACTTTCTCAAGTTCCCATAGTGCATTAAATATGCATGATTATATTACATAAAGCATGTAGGCCCTGGAATTGATTATACAGTTAATAATTCATCACGTTTAACAATAAAAAGGTAAACATCTTAATCACAATTTCATTTTTTGACTTTTAAATGTGTATTAGAAGTCGAAACAGGAGGCTGAGAAGTGATAAGGAAAGATAAACAAACTCAAATTCAATACAAATGAGTTCGTACATGTACAGTAGCAAGAACAAAATCGCTTATTATTCTAATGCAGTAACAAAAAGAGCATGCATGCCAATATTTTCTGATTTGCAGTCTCCAAGCACAATAATAAATGGCTCAATTCATTTTAATCTAGTGATTTTGACCTTATTTCTCTCCAGTACAATATATCTGACTAAATCAGCACGTTCAGTAATGCTTTTACATTAAAGTGCATTTAATTAGAAAGAAACTCCCCGAGGATCATTCTCTGTGCATAACCCAGCTAATACATATTTAATGGAAAAACTGCATGTCACTCTCTTAATGGGTTTTCAACAATCCTTGGATTCATGATATTAAACAGTCATTCAAATGGCTCCGCATGTGTGTGTTAAGAGTACAGTAATACATTTAAAGCTATTTAAAGGAAGCAAACAGACAATAAAATCTATTTTTCTCAGTCAGTTCAGACTTGTTTGATGCATGCCGCAGTATATGGAGGTGTTGAAATGAGCTGTAAAATTCAGACTTTGACCTTGGGGACATAGGCCCACTCGGGCTAAACAATTATGTGCCTATTGTGCGTTATGTTTCAGTTTCAATTAAAAGACATCAGCGTGGTTCTGTGATTCACTAACACAAACCGCCAGAAGAGAATTGAGCTATAATTTCCTTAGTGAGAAATTCTCAATTCTATGAAGCCAGTATTGCATTGCAGTATTAAATGTTAATACAGCAACAAGGGAGACTCCATTACAATTTCTGAGCCTCCCATACAAACATCAATTAGATCGTCTGGTCTCATTTTTCCCAAACCAAATGATGAGTGAGACAGCTTGAATCAGCAGCTTTGATAAAACGCATGAGCTTCCCCTCAGCCGAACCCGAACCTAAACCCAAGAGGCATCAACACACACAGTTATGGTGAGTTATGACGCTCATGAATAATTAATTACCTCATATGTATCACATAATGAGCACAGATAAATATTCATTATCTCCATGGGGAAGGCACTGATTGGAGGCTGCATTGGTTTCTCAGGGGGTGTCTTTCCAAAACAACATCAAAGTGAAAGTTTAGCAGTAAGAAGAAAGTAAAACACAGCTCTACCACTGTACAACAGGATTGCTTTCTTCAGTAATCTCTCTCTTGCACCCCTCTTTATCCCTCCCTTTTCCCAGTCTCATTAGCTTGTAAAGCTATTGCGCTGAGGCTGACCTATAAATCTGATATTGCAGAAATAGGATGATGCCCGTTTAAAATTATTACTCTAGTTCTGCAAAAGAAAGAAAGACTTGTGTGACAGTGGTGTTGGTCATGCTCATAATTACTTCCTGGTGAGAGGTTAGCTAAAAAGATTTAACGGCCAACAGGTCGAAGAGATTCCAACTGCTGGTTTGATGTTCATTTCTTTAATACTGCTTAACATTTGAATTTTTGCCAATTGTGATAATTATTATTATTATTTATTTTTTTTTTTTGCATTGCTGGAATGTAGAATACCAAGCAATTTGTGCCTTCTATTAACACAGTAATTTGTTGGTGGTACACATTAAAATGATGGTTGGATTGAAATTCTACTGAGGCTTCAACAGATGGCAATGGAGTATTAACTGAGCAACAACAAATAGCCTTAAATTAGCATCTGGGATGAGGGAATTGGATGCAGTATTACATGGGTTTGAGAATTTTACGCCAATCTTTTTTGCCTCCTGAACTTTCAGAGCCCAGTAAGGCTAAAGCACCCCCCCTTCATCAACACACCAAACCAGGAAAGTGTTCTTTTAACATGTTTATATCAGATATCTTGGGGCATTATAATTATTGTAATTAAATTAGATTTTTAATACAGTCCAAATTTATTCAAACACCAGAAATATATATATTTTTTTAATTTTTCACTAGTGGGAGTAGGACATTATAATTAAAAAGTAAACTCAACTCATGTAATATTTTATTGAATAAACTGTGAAAGGTGTCAAATAAAAACAAATAAATATAAAGTAGTTGTGTATAAACAGCATTGATTATCTGTTCTACGTTAAAAGAAAGTGAACAAAGCCAAAAAGAATAAATAATTGCATTAATTCAATCAGCATTGTATATTTGTGATTCCTTTTTAGCATGAATGAAGGTGCGTGAAAACGTACATTTCATATAAAATAATCAAACTTCTTTGTAAGGTTAAGGCTACTTTACACAATTTTCTGTTTTACAATTATTAACATATTTAACAGGAGCAAATGATATATAGAAACTGCTTTAAGAACTAATTGAAGAAAAGGGCTAATTAAAATTAGGTTCATTCCTGGAATGAAACCAAGCCTGAAGGAGGAATCTCTCGTCACTTCAAAACAAAAGAGATTATTGAAAAAAACTCTGCTTATCCTTCTTCTCTCCCTGAAGGCTTCTTTAATTATTTTCATCCATTCCTCTAAATCCTCCGGTGATTTGTGCCTGGTGACATCATGCAAAATGGATGAGAGCAGTTGAGGTGGCATGCTAAGCACTTATTCAGTTTCCACAGGAAAATCACATTCACGTCAAATGATGATGTATTACAGATGAGGGATGCAGGAGAACAAGCAAAGGGGAGTAATGTGTTATATGGTTAAACAATGTGTTTATTGCTCAAGCAGGGGTTAGGATTGCAAGTCAGCAACTGATAAAACCATCAGCAAATCAACATGGCCAGATGCGAGATTGAATATTTCATAAAAATCAAGCGTCCATTATATAACTAATACATGTGAACTTGACCCTATAAACCAACACTATAAAGAGGTCCCCTAGAAGGATACAGAATGATTTTTGAGACGCAAATCGATTTTCAAAATGTGTGGATATCTAATCAAGTATACGATATGTAAAGAAAATGGCATCTGCAACTCCTTCATTTGACTTGACATGACATTTATAGTGATAAAAAAATATTCCTATAAATTAACAGATGAACTTCTGCTTCTTCAAAGAATCTTGAAAAATGCATTTGTTTCCAAAAACAACAACAAAAAACTTTTTTAGCAACAACAGCAACAGAAGAAATAAGACATGTTTCATGGCCAATTAGAATGATCTCTCAAGGATCATGTGATATTGAAAATACATAAAAACAGTCCTTTTAGACTGCAATATTCACAAAATAATGCCTAATAACATTCTCCATATAAATGCAGCCTTGATGCTAAACTTTTGAACAGTACTGTTTCTAATTTAATTAGTAAATGAGAAGGGATTGATTTGTGTATATGCATTTGTAAATATTTTCTTTTATTAAATAAATAAATTAATAAAAGATATGAGGTATAGTGTATCTTTTGTAAGATGACTTACTATCTTGATCTTTCATGTGTGGTGAGGACTGTTAGTATTAGAAGTATGTAACACATATCTGTGGTGGTCTGCACCCCCCTGCGGTGTGGATGAAGGAACACAGAGAGGAGGACAGACTGATCAGTGAGTTTAGTGCTAGCGTGTTAACGTGAAGCAGCATGAGGTTACAGCTAGCAGAAACCGCTCTGGATCTCTCATTCAGATCAATAATTAAACAGCAGACATGCACTAATGAGGACCTGATGCTATTTAGAACATAACACTTCAGCTTGGGAAAGATGCTCAAACATACAGACCAATATATCTCTCGGTGTTTTTTAAACATTTTTTAAATGCATTCAGTTTTTTATGCCCACCTCTTTCTCTAGCTTTGCCCCTCCTGTTTTCAACCCAATTTCTCTTTGAAGCTCGACAGTCTTTGTCTTTGTAATTCTCTCTCCACACTTTCTTTTTGAGGACTGAATTGCTTTTGAAGGCTCTTAAAATCCTGTTATACTCTCCAAGGGCGGATTATTATTCTAGAATGTTACTGGCAGGAAATGTGCAGGAAAAAAAAAAAAAAGGTAAAATTCATTGTAACTAAAAGATAATAATAAATGCATGCTATTAGCAGACACAAGTAACCCTTATATATTTTTCTGACAGCTTTTGCATACCTAATGGATCTGGAAAGAGGCAGATAACATATTGATATGTCTTCTAAAGGAGGAAATTGACCACAGCAATAAGGAAGGTTACTGACCACATCCATCACTCCACCAGACCTTTCTCTCTCTTCCTTGGTTTAATGGGACTCGTTAATCAGGCTGGAGTCCCGTCTGTGACAAAGATCCGTCTGACATTGACAAATTTACCCTTACAACTGAAAATAATGACACAGCAAGTGCTTACAGACACGCATTGGCAGCCTATGATAAGTCTGGTGTATTATGACAAGCCATTTTAATAAACTGTAATAGCTGACTGACGGCACACAGGAGCGTTTTAATCTTTAGTTGTTCCAAAGCAAAAAGTATTCGTGACATGCTTTGCATAATTTTAAATAGAACTGTAGAGTTCAATTCTAGGTCTGAGACAAGATTACAACAGTAAATCTAAATATAACCGAATTTTAAAAAGTAGTTCCAACACTTAAAAGTGAAATAACAAAAACAAATCATAAAGTTGAAATCTGGATATCTTTTAATATAAATCAACACGTGGAATATAACGGTGTTGAAAGTAGCCGAGGAAAACAGCATCCCAAAACAGCACAGTTTATAACAGAATATCATCAATCACTGCATGTATATGTGTGAGTAGAACGAAAAGGGGAAAGGACTAATCTTGTTTCATATTGGTCCAGCATCTGTAGAGAGGCATTAATGGTGTGGGATTAGTACGGCTTTACTGTCACACTCCCAGATCCAGCGCCTGTCTGACAGAATAAGCTTATCAGAAATCACCACAACCATGAAGTTAATCTCATTCAGACTGCAAACTGACTGCAACTTGTACCATAATAGAAACCGAGATTGCTAGTGCCATTTGGGCTGAGAGAAAATCTCCTGGAGACGTTACTGAACTCGTTGACCCGAGGAGCAATACAGAACAGTGTGGGTCACATTTATTCATATTTTTAACCTATGCAAACACATTTCTCTTTATTCCGCTCCATTTCCTCCCACAGACTGTCTCATGCAGTTTTATAGAAAAACTTGCTTGTTCACACCACTGAATACCAAACGCTCTTCATTCTTATGTGGTTAAGTGACAGCGACAGTAACCTACTATTTGAGTAGTACGTGGTTTATCTGTACTGGGTCCAGATAATTGCATCTGATTCCGTCTGTTAGATAAACTGGAAGAGGATTGTAGGGATACTGAATATCAGCTCTTCAGGAAAAGGTAATTACAGGTCTCGCTGTGTTCTCCTGTGATTTCATTAGCCCTCTGAGCACACACACACACTCACATTTATCTAGGTAGGTGAACTTAACTTGTGTAATCACATCAAGCATCATGTGTTTTTTAAGTCAATGGTTCTCAACTGGTTTTGCTTCAGGGTCCTTCCAAGGGGAACCAAACACAGCAACAAAATTGTTCATTGAACACAATATTCACAATATAAGTAAAATAAAAAATAAAACCTGTATAATGTATGCATATAAAAGTGATAAATTATTGTCGGGTGAGTTGATTACATGGAATTTGATGTCAACAATGTAAGATATGGGAAGTGTTTCCTCTTTCTTTATAGAAACACATAATGCTTGTTATTTTGTGATCTCAAGCATGAAAGTAAGTTTTTGATTTTAGCATCAGAATGGACCTGAACTTTTAAGATGCTGACCAGCATACCCTACTGTATTATACTGCACCATATCCATATAGAAAGAGAAAAAAGAGGGAGAAGATATGTATTATAGGATGTGATATATTACACTTGACAAATAGTAGAGGTCGCTCCGATGTACCTTTTAAAAGAAATGGGAAATGACTTTCTATTCTGGTAATACAGAAGCCTGGCAAGGATATGATCCTCTTTTAAGTACTGTAGAGATGAGAACTGCTGCAGGGACAGAAAACAATATTTCACACTTATGATCCAAAGACTTCAGTGGACATATCACCTCTCTCTCTCTTTCTAACCTTTAGTGTTATTGCTGAGTGGGCTTTATGTTATGCCGACTTGAGCTGTCATGGTTTCTTGTTCGCTGTGGTCCTGGTCATTGTCATGACATCTGCCTAGTGTATGCAAGCATGTGTACAACAATATCTGTGCAGACTTACCAACTGCTCTGCCTCACATTTTTCTATGTAGTACTTTGATGTATGTAAGGTAAAATATTAAATATAGAAGGCACATGTAAACCGCAAAACAACATGCACACTGTCAGAACTATTTATAATACGTATTTCTATTTGAATACCTTTTAAAAAATAATCAGTCTTTTGAATCACATGATCCCTCAGAAATCCTTCTGCTGATCTAAAGGAAAAGGAGGAAAGGTAAGGACGTGACATGTGGCCAGGTATGGTGTCCCATACTAGGAATCTGTGCTCTGTTTTTAACCCAGATAGTTAAAGAGAACGCTGGTTAGTCACTCCCCCCAGCCACAATCCCTGCCGGACCTGGGACTCGAACCTGCAGCCTTTGGGTTACAAGTCCAACTCTATATTTAATATTTTACCTTACATATTTTTACCTGACATATTTTACCTTACTATCCATAAGGCCACGCCTGCCCATCTAGTATTATTATAAGCAGTTCATACTGCTTCATATTTTGTTTTAGAGACATACAGTGTGAACATACAAGCATGTGCACTCATGTGCACAATACTTCTCACACTCTTCCCTCACTCCCCCTCTTACTTAAAACACAGGCTGTACTCATGCGGTTGACAGGCCAAGCCTTGGCTGTCAAAACACTCGCGGCAGGGGACGAGCCCAGCTGAGACAAACAAAGCCAAACGGGCCATGCTCGGTCGCCATTCACAGTCTGAGGGCGAAATATTTAGACAGCTTGTTGCATATTAGTTCACAAAAACAACATATTTGTTTACCGGACAACGTAGCAAATGATGAAGAAAGGCTGTTACTGTCTTGTAAATTTGTCCAATTTAGACATTTACATTGATTGCTCGTCAGTAACGCAAATGCAGCTTTAATTTTATTTGGTGTAAATACCATCCTTTAAGTTTTAGGTCTTATTCTTTCATGTTGTTTCTACACTTTCACACATACTCAATACCCTAGACTTCACGCTTGTTCGCATTAACGTCTTGACACTGTCTGTAACCAGAGGACAGCAGTTCTAAAACCTTGTAGAGTTGCGAGCTCACACGTACCCCGTTTGAACTCAACCGCGCATAATGTATTCACTGAGGCGCAAACCCAAGGGACAAGCTTGGCAATAATAAACAAGTCCGATGGACACCCACAAACCTGCTCCTTCAAACACGCCCCACACACAAAAACATTGTAGCACAGTATTAACATCCCAGTAGTGACATTTTAGCTGGGACAAACTTCCTTGGAGACACCAATCTGGCAGTGAAGCCTAAATGTTACGCTTGGCTTGCCTTCTCCTCTGACCTGTAAATAACAATGCTTGTCAAAGACAGAGCCTGTGCTTCCTGGTGTCCTGCCCAGGTCTCAACCCTGATCAAAGAGTCAAAACGCACACACACACACACACACACAGACGCAAATGCACACAATGATCCACCTGAATGAGAAAGCTGCAGAAAACAAATCCATAAAAATCCAAAAACTAACATACTGTGTATTCATTCAATGCATTCTGTAAGAATTATTTCTCCAGTGAGGGGAGTTTAATAGAGTGGGAGTAAAAGTGATGGTTCGCCGTTCACACTTGAATGCTTCTGAACTTTATAATTGACTCCATTAATTTACTCTTACCTGAACCAAACAGTCTCACAGCACTTTCTGCATGACAAGTGCCAACTCCGAACTCTAAATTCTTAGTGCTGGCAAAACCAACACCTGCAAAGGAAAGGTTTATTTCTGTGTCTATACAAAGGATATTTAGTAAATTCAAACAGAAATAAATATAAGTAGCTATCAAACTATAAAGATGAACACATGTTCTAACCTACATTTTTTCAAAACTGAAATTAACACTAAACGTAAAGCACTGATAATCAGTATTTATTGACAATCAGACAAATTATGATTACAGGTTCAGATTATTCATTAATAAAGACTGTTGGGCACCTGCAATGCGACTAAATGCATTTTTAGCATCACTTACTGGACATTCTGCTTTGAAAGTCTGACGAAATAAGCAAAATAATAATTTTGCAGAAATGTCACCCAACAAGCCTGGGTAATATGAATAATGAAAAATCTGGTGCAAAATCATTCTACAGAAGCTTTAAAAGGGTCTTGGCTATATGAGCACTAGGGGTACAGTATTTCAGTAAATCATTATTTGTGTTTTTCAGACTCCCTCAATAGCTACTACTAAGGACTCTCATTTCCCCATTAGCAATCTCTTGAACCAAGACACGATCACACTCAGGAGACAGGGCTGAAGGTCACCAGGGGTTAAAGAAGTTCACCTTGAGCATGACAATGACAGATTGAGAAGAGAGGGAAAGAGCTCGAGGGCAGAACTCAAGGGCAGTGGAAAAACATGCTTTTTGAAGCATCTGGAGATGACTTGTGTCAGCAGTCATGACACCTGCTGAACCTCCCATCATTCCAGGAAACCACAGGTGGAGATCTAATGCCCTAATATTGTTTTTTTTTAATTCTTCAAAAGCAAACAGCTTTTCACAATGTAACACTATTTTTAACTCTAGCTAATTTATGCCACTACATGAACATATCAGTCTGCTAGGATTAATAGTTCTTCAGCACAAGGCCTGCCAGACTACATGTATGTATGTATAGTATTTACTGTGAAAGAGCTTTTAAAGAGTATAATGGTTATACTAATAATTTGGATTGTTTTTTTAAATGTAAAAAAAAAAGTAAAAAAAAAAATAAGACAAAAAAAGTGTATAAAAAGAGTGGTATGTCTTTTACCTCTTAAACTATGTCAGTTCAGGACTACCTCTTGTTTGCAGTCATACAAAACAAAATTGTATTTTCTTTTTTTTTTTTGCTTTATCAGCATGTGAGAGACAGGAAACAGTTAAAGGGATGCTTTTATGTATCTGTCTCTCTCTCTCTCTCACAAACACACACAAATTGGCCTCATTGGCAGCCAAATCATTTGCTGTTCCACTTACAGCCTCTCTTATCACAGTTTGGCTTTCATGAGTCGTATGCGCTCACTCGCACATTCACACATGCTGTCTTTTTCCCCAAAGCATCTGATCAGTGGGGTGAATCGGTTAATGTAATGCAGACACACTTGTATTTCTCTCATACCTTTTCAGTGTGTGTTGTGGGGTGAATCGCTCATGCTAGAAGTTACGCAAAGCTGCAGTTTTCATGCAGTTCAATCATTTCTTTTGTTAACAGAAGCTCCTTTCCTCCCAAAAGCCTTCAGTTAATCAAACACCCACAGCCTGTGATATAATCCCAATATGAACTTTCTATTACCCTTTTTAAATACACACTCATTCATATTCAAGCTAACCATAACCTGCTTATGGATGAAGAGTACAAGTGTGACAAGGAAACAGTCTTTTTTATCCGCCCCTGCAGCATTCCAAATCATTTAAAGGATTAGTTCCCGTAAAAAGAAAAATTCTCTCAATATTTACTCAACCTCATATCATTCCAGACCTGTATGACTTTTGTTTGTGAAAAACAAAACAACAGATGGATGAAAGGTTAAGCTGTTTTCTTTTTTTGCGAAAATCCGTCATCCACGTGCAGTCTGGTATATAAAAAACGAATAAATAAATAAAAACCCATGTTCATTTCATGCACAAGAATAGCTCAGACATTTCATCAAACATACCATTTGTGCAAAATAATACAGGTTTGGAATAACATGTTGATATGATTCAATGTGTCTTTTAATGTATAAACAACTGTAGAAGTTTGTAAAAGAAAAAGTAGCAAAATCCAGTTACTGAGTTCTACTTTAACTTTGAAGGTGAAGGTGCGGTATAAGGAGCTTTATGTCTGACTTATGCTAATAGCAGAGAACATGTCATGTTCATGTTCAAACTCTCACATGCAAAATTATGAGCAATACTGTTCACTCCTTCAGCACCCAAATCTACATAAATGTCTTTCAACAAGCATTTTACTTTCAAAACAGAGAGCAAGGAGTGAACAGAATAATAAAGAGCAAATACAGCAGAAATTGGTCTGACATAAAGAACAATCTTTACCTACACCAGTATGAAATACACACTGTTAAATTAGTTTTTCTTAAGATTTCTAAGCAGTGCACAACAAAAAGTTACTGCACTGGAATTTAAAATCTATTACATTTACAGTGAACAGTCAAACAATGTATGAATGTAATTCACATATTAGAGTGGCATCTTCATGTTTTAGCCTATAAGAGGTCATAACAGAAGAAAACAGCACTCTGGTTTATCTTTAATGATGCTATCTGCTGCCTGCTCATATCTTGAATCAATTTAATGGCAGAACAATAATAAACGTTTACAATGTGAGGCTTGCAGTCTTTGCACCTCTTGCAATGCATCCAATGCAAGTGTGATTCTAGGAAGTAAAAGAAAAGTGCAAACATGTAAATAAAATAGTAAAGTCGGCTTCTTGAGTTGTTATCTAGCTACAGTGTTAACATGCTTTTACTCATGTTGATGATGCAAACATATCGGGGTACGAAGTTAAACATATGAAAAGAAACCTGTGGGGGATCAAGCAGTCACACCAAGATTCATCTCCTGTTGCTTAGCAGATGTCATTTTGTGTTGTAACCTGCATGTAAACAAACACTCCAGGCCTCTTTCCAGAGGTAGTGCAAGACGATGACATAGAAACGTGATCATGACGTAAAACTACTTCACACTGACAGCTAAAGCCCAGTGCAATTGACACATACACAGATGTGCACTGACACAAATGTGACACTGACACTTCAGAAAATGTCAAGGCAAGGCAACACACTTCAGAAAATGTCTATGTGCTTAGAACAGATTGGAAGAAACCAGTGGCAGAAGGGGAAAATACAGGTACAGTACGAGCAGAACAAAATTATGAGCTAGGTAAAAATAAATAAATAAAATTGGTGTTGCATCTCACGGATTGTTCTCGTTAAAAACACACATATAATAAATGCAGAGGGATAAATGTGTTAAATTACAGATTTATGAGTGGGTGTGCACTGATATCTGGTCTGGTGTCATTTTTTGATTTCGGCTGACATGCCATGCTTTGAGCTCGGGCATTTTTTTATGGAAGCAAAGCATTCATTTGACCTTTGTGACATCAAGTGGACTATGTGAAACACAACCAGTTTGTTCTGAAAAGCATGTGTCACACACTTTACTAGACGATTTACCCTGGCAAAGCAGTCAGCATCATACACATTAAAAAGGTTTATAACAGCTGCTCCATTATCATCTAATGATGCACATTTGTGGGTGTATAAATCAGATCCTCTAGCATTAGACATTCTCATATGCAGCAGTAAATCTTACAACAACATCTTTTTTAAAGCATATTTCATGATAATGTTATGACGTTGCATAAAAATTGATTTGAGTGTTTTGACATGGACTCAGGAAGCTGGAAGAGCTTTAAATATAGGGTCTTGCTTTAAAAATCCCACCAGTTCATTTGTTAAGGCTAGTACTGATCGATTAGCCCATGTCATTTTGATGAATAGTTTTATAAAAATTAGTCTCAAGAGTACTGGGCTCAGGGTCAGAGATATGGTTCCGAGACGATCTGATTTAAACGATGAGAAGAAAGAGACGAGATTGGACTGCAGCGGTGAGGGTACCTAGACTAAAAGGGCCTAATTTAGTGTGTCTATTATAACAAGTGTTTAAAAGAACCATCAAGAAGCAGCAAGATTAACTGCAAGTTCAAATTAATGAAGAGTAAATATCCATGACATAGATGAGTGAGATGAATTCTGACACTGGAAAAACATCTCACCGGTCTGAATCAGTCCTACAAATGAAAAGTAACACACACTCTTAAAAGCACCACAATCACTTTAAATGAGCCCTCCCTGTTTTCCATTTGGGACTGATCACAACCCCAGCTCTGCTGCTGCCTCGCACCGTCAAGCTTCACAGAAAGCAGACACAAATTGGCTGTAAATAACAAAGTACTATTGTCTTTTAATGGAGCAACAGCGCTGTCTGCAGCCAGACGCATAATGGGGAGAAACGAAAGAAAAAACTGTGAGGTTTGTAAAGATGGGAATGTTGCGGTTGTGTATTTTTGCTTGCTGCACAGATTTTTTTTAATTATAAACATGCAATTATTTGAACCCAACTTGGTAAATAAAGCATGTAGAACATCTGGAGTTACAAAACCTACAATAGCCAAAATTGCCATATTTCCCTTCACCCAAATGGCTCTATTCATGGAGAAGTGTTAAAATGTGTGAACGCTTTACTGTCGTCATTCCCTTTTTAAACTATTATGCAATTACAATGAAACACACCATTTCATCTGCTCAGTCTGTATTTGTGTGGTCAGTAAACTGGTATAATACTTTGCTGTATAAATACATCTATCCCAGTGATCCCAGTGTGGACTGAGAGCAAGAATAAGAGCTTTAACTGATTTGCTAATGCAGCGTAACTGTCTGACCACTTGGACCACTTTTGCCCACTACATATTAAAGAGTTTAAACCATTAGCCATAAAACGGATTATATTTTCTGTCCTTTCCATTTAGGCATCTCATGGGATCTATGACTAGCAACTTTCTGGATTAAAGTCTGAAATATAATCCTGTCTGAAATTTCAACATGAACAAAGTGCCTTCATCCACTAATAAAGACGTCTGTGACCCAGTCAGAACTTGTAAAAAAAAAAAAAAAAAAGCCTTGTTTAAAAGGTATCTGCATGATCCTTATTATTGCTCAAATGCAATGATTATAACATATCCTGCAGTGTAACAATCTAGACCTTAAACACGCAAATTCGTAAAAGACTGGTGGTAAGAATTTTGATGCAATTTAAGCAGTTTAAGACATTTGCGTAATTGGAATCTAGGGTAAAATATTTTCAAATGGGTTTAGCAGGTGGAGGCTTTTGCTACATGGCTTTAAACCTGTACTCGTGCCTGGGTGGCACTGTGACCCTTCATTATGTTCATTACGTTTAATGGTCCCGAACAGCACCAAGTGTGAGAAAATTACAGTGGAGCAGGTCGTGAAAAATAACTGCGGCTGTATCCACTGGGAAAAGAGATATGTGTTAAAACAACAGATAATTAAAGAAATGTATTTAGCTTATAGCTACACACCACATTAAAATGTGTAAACAAATACACAACTTGAGGGAAGCATAAAAAGCACACTAAATAACCATCAGCTGTTCTGGGTATTTCAACAAGATATTGAGTATGTACTTGTATATACATTTCATATTGCAGGTGGTGTTATAGTCATGATGTAATTTTCCTTGTTAAAACGGTATACAAATCAGCATTTCCTTAATAATCAGCTTATACTCACAGCAATATACCAAATGTGTGATACTGTAGCACAGGACAGTAGCTTTTCACTACAGTTCTACTGCAATTTGCTCTTAGGGGAAAAGCTTCACACTAGGTGTGTTTCAAGCTCTTTGCGACACAGCTTTTATTTACAGAGCAGAGACTAATGGCCACAGCACAGCCTGTCATTTTATTAGTTCAAAGAGGTCTGCCAGAAGCATATTACTCACCACAGGGCTCTCTTAATGCTTAGTCTATAAGAAGAAAGAGGAGAAAGCGACAGACAGAGAGAGAATAACATCTAACACAAGAAATCCAATATTAGTCAGAAAGGTTGACCATAGCACAAACCACTTTAATGGAAGTGCTGAGTTGCTAAGATGTGATTAACTCAATGATACTCTCAAATGCATAACGATTTAGTCCATGCTAATGTGGAATGTCTATATGACGGTGTTTGGAAAGATTATAGGATCTGTCCATGTCTGTCAGGGTAGTGCGCAATGTTCAGAAAAATACAGGAAATTAGGAACATTTTCATCAGGGAGGCCGTGAAAAAATGACCTTTCCAATTTCCTGTGACACCCTTCCACTTCCTGCTCACTCTGTGTTTCTGACAAATGAGCAAGGCTGAAAAAAAGTGGAAAAAAAGACTGTCTTCAGGTGCTAAACGCATCTAACCGGCTGGAATTTTAACCCCTCACAGCGTGCTATTGTCTGCTGAGCGAGCCGTATGGAGCTCAGTGGAAACTGATACGATGAGGTCCAGCTCCGTGGAGCCCACAAAGATGAGATAAACAGTGTAATTGGTTCACCACACTCTCTCTCAGATCAGCACAGCAATATGGGGCCATATAGCACATCGGTTTCTTGCCAAGACATACATCATGTCCAATAAATGCCACAGAGAAATCAGGATTAGTTTACAATCTTGACAACACTATGAATCAGTCGGCTGATTGATTCAATCAAACAAAGGATTTTTTGTTACTTGGTATCATTTTGAAGAAACAACTAGAATATAAGTTTCAAATACAGATTCCGGAAAATGTAGCTTCAGATTCTCAGTTCCAGACGATCCATCTGAAATGACCTAGTCTCCTCAGAGTCACTACTGAGTGTCTGTGCAGCGGAGGTACTTCAGATAACAGACTTTATGGTTCAGAACATTAGCGCAGAGATGCTATTAACAATTTTGATCATGTATCTCTGGAGAGGTTTCATAACAGCTTGTTAAGGGAGTGGAGTTTCTCCTCAATATTATGTTTTATGGTCTCATATTCTAAAATAGTGCACATCTACAACCATTAAAGTGAAGGGCCCAGAGCTGCCCCTCAGTATAGCAGATTTAATGCAGCTAAACCATGACTCTCATGCTGACTAAGTATGTTAAAGAGAAGCCATTTGCATTATTATAATATTTTATGCATACCTCTATGTCTCACCGAACCTGAACCTGTCAGCATCAGAAGGAATATTTTGATCCGCTCATTTAATTACTGCAATATAGAAAATAATAGAAAAAAACATAATTAAATGCAATATACTAGAACTGACTAGACTAAACTAGACTTGAATAGACTAGCCTAAACTAAACTAGGATTGAATAGACTAGAATAGAAAAGAGGTTAAGAAGTAAGACCAGAAATACATAGTACAAACTGGGTAGACTAGACTGTTTCCCAACCCTGTTCCTGGAGGCACTTGCTGCGTTTTACCAGAAGATGCTGCCCGCAGCGGAAACATGATCCATCCATTCTTTTTACAAAGCATTCGTTCATGGCATAATATAACATAATACAACACAGGTACAAATTCATTGAACATTGATTATTAATTAGCTAAACTACAGTTTATACATAATTTCCGTGACATAATTTAAAATAAATCCTTTAAATCATATTACTGGAGCTACCTGTTTTATATGATTATGAAGCAGCAAGCAGTCTATGAAAAACCAGTCCTTCGAGTGTCTAAATTTACTCACTTGTTTTCATTCACTCTTTCAAGTGAAAGAGTGGACTAATATAGGGAATAATGAATGAGGGTATAGGGGGCGATTTCGGATAAAGCCTTGCTGTGCCTCCAGGAAAATGCTGGACTAGACTATTCTAGACTAGGCTAAGCCAGGCCCCTGATAGCACACATCAATCTAGGAGAAGCATTTACATCTTTTGCTCATCTGCAATATGTCTATTGGACGTCTCCTTTCTGATGTCAAATAGACCTCTATTAGATGTCTTTAAGATGTTTATGATTTAGAATGGATGTAAAATTGACATCTGAAAGACGTCTGCCAGACGTTTGTAGACAGCAGATGCTTTCCAGATCAAGAGATCTTTAACAGACCTCTTGCAGATGTACATGTGCTATCTGGGGTTAGGCTGGGCTAGGCAAGACTAGAATAGAACCAAATAGGGGTTAGGAACTATGAGTAGAAATACACAATACAAATTGGGTAAGATAAGTTTGGTTCTGTAAAAAAAAATTCACAAAGAATTTGGTTCCATTAACTATTCCCACAAAGAAAACAGCACAATCAGTGTATCCAATTCCAGAAACTACCTAAGAAATATTTAATATTTAATATTTATTAATTTCTTTGTTCTGGTTACAAACTTCTTTCAAAATATCTTCATTTGTGTTCGGCAGAACAAAGAAATTCATACTATGTATGTAATGTAGCTTGGAACTACTTTTATGGTGAGTAAATGATAACTGAATTTTAATTTTTGAGTGAAATATTTCTTTAAGAAATTGTTTAAGGAACTGGAAAAATGTAATTCCTTTTGTTTTCTATTCCTAAATGAATTATAAAATCAGGGAATATAGGAAAAACACACGAAAAAAACAATCAAAACAAAGAAAGCAAAAACAACAACAAAAAACAATAACATAAAAGCAATAAATTAAAAAAAAAAAAAGAATAACAAAAGAAAAACCTATGGAAAAACAATTGAATTCATTGGTGGTGATGTTAAATACTGCGGCTCTGCTGGCACACACCAAGCACATACTGCAGGCAGGCTGAATGTGTGCCAGTGAATGTTGAAGCAGACATTATCTGAATGTATAATTGACAAGGAGGTGAGGGACGCTGGTAGGTGAGTGTAGATTGGGGTGTAGGAGTGTGAGAGAGTATGTGTCTGAGGTTGGCACATGGGGCACAGGAGGGCAAGTTGTCTTGAACAGGAACACACGAGAGAGGAATGGCTAAGCAGTCAGTAATTATTTCTAAATCAATATTATGACAGCAGGGGAGAGAAGGAGAGGAGTGCACGGTCAAATCCCAGCCTGTCAGATCTCAGTCCGGCTCAGTCCTTTGTGCATCTGTAAACAGCACTCTCACTCTCTCGCTCACTCTTCTCTTTCTCTCTAGTGTGATTGATTACAGGGATATTCCTTGTTCGCAAGGCTGTTTGGAGATGCTGGAGAGGAAACGGGTATCGATCAGACATCTTAATGCCTGCACCTTTGTGTCGTGATCATTGCAAAGCCCACTCTAAATACAAGCTAGGCTTAGCTTTATTACACACAATCCAGGTTTATTTTATCAATAATACATCCCTAAATCCCACTCATACTTACAAAGGAGTTACATTAACACTGAAAATCCTCACTGGAAGATGTTCTGACAAACCTGCCTCCAAGTGTTGGGTCAATAGAAAACAGACAGAATATCTATGGAGGAAAGTCCAATCCTATCTAGGCTAATTATGTCTGATAACTCATTTCTATCAGGTCTATCTGTCTTTTCTCCTCACCTCAGGGGCCAGAGACCTGCTGATCAGACCAGATGTGATGATAACAGACTCCATATCTCTCCATTTAGCTTGAATATGCCTGTAGGCAAACAATTAATGTGCTTGTACAACTAGCTATAATGTATATAAGATTCTTTAATCCATACATTTGCATATGGACACATTAAATTAGATATGACAGTTTTAAGACATTCATAATTTTTCAAAAGAGTTTAAATCAGACAAATGATGATCTGCTGAGGGCTGCTGAAAATTCAGCTTTACATTTAGAGGAATAAATGAATTTCTTTAGTATATGAAAGTAAATGCATCGTTGGTGAGCATAAGAGACTATAAAAAAAAATCTCAGGTTTAAACTGAATTTTGTGTTTAAATCTTTTTAATGGAGGAATTTTACAGTCCAGAACACATTGTAACGTAAATCTTATGATTCCACATTTTGAATAAACAAACCAAAACAAAGAAAAAACAACAGAAAACATACAGAACACCAAAAACAACAAGGTAAAGATAGTAAAGAAGATAAAAATGAAAAAATAATAGTTGTAATAATAACGTACCCACCCTCCCTGCTCAAGGAACTTACAACATACCACTTTAATGGGACAGTCAACACCACAAACCTACTCAACCTCTGTTATCCAAATAGTGGAGAAGAGGAAACCAAACCTTTTTAAAGTAGTCCAATTTATTCAACAAAATAAACCAAACCATTTATAACAACCACATTTTCACAGATGGGGATTCAGTCTTTATTCCAAAACCTTAATATTGGTTTTTAAAACCTTAAATGTTTTTTTTCTACAATAAGAGCATAGGACAATAACTGTTGTTGGCATTTTTTAAATGAAGCAAGATTATCTGAAATTCTGAGTACCACCATGTGTGGGTATTGCATCCATTCAGTATGATACACATCAGACATGATTTTAAATACATTTGTCCAAAATGGAATTAACCCTCAGGGGTCTAAGTACTACGTACTATTGACCAACATGTATTTTTCTTGTAATCAGCACAAACTATTCTACAATAACATGTGACCAAGATGATTGTACATGTTTGCATTCTTTAGAAAAAAATATTATGTGTGGTTAGTAAGTTTTGAAAATAAAACTAGCTGAAATAAGGCCATAAAACTCATACTGGGGCAAAGGGTGGCTTCCTCAATAGTGGGGAGACATCTGAGAATATTTTATGTAACTTTGTTTTTGAATAATGAAGTCGATAAAGGATCTTAAACTGTATAAGGCAATGCCTAGAATTGACAAAGCAATTATGAATATGCTCTAATGCATTTATCCAGAGCTCGTCACTTATCTTCTCCCCCATGTCACGTTCCCATTGTGATTTTTTTCCCCTCTGTATTTGGTGAGGTCTTACATATAATAGTGAATTGTAAAGTGTAGATATTAAGTGACTAAACCTATATTCAAGTCCCAGGAGTTCATCAAATCAGTAGGATAGACCTCATCCATCCTCCCTAATCTGTAAGAAAAAAAAAATCACTCTTGGGCAAATAATATTGTTCCTGTATCTGGCTAAAGGAGGCAATAAATAAGTATAAATAAGTCTCCAAGAGTTCTGATACTCAAATCTCTTCATTTTGTTAATCTAAAATCCAAAGTAGATGGGACAAATGACGGGTTCCCTCCAATTGGTAAGAGAAGGGACAGGGATTTTATTGTCAGGCATGATTTTATCGGTTTCCAAATGCAAATAATACTATGAATTGGATCAATGTCAATGGGGCTGCATGCTTCTCTTTCCATTTGAATCCAAGAGGAGTGTGTGAAAGTATGGTTTAACCATATTATGATAGTATGAAGAACACAAGCATAATAATAAAGAGAGAAGTTTGGAAAGGCCACCCCACCTTCAGCTTTAGATTTGCAAAGGTGGGATTTACTTATTCAATGAGCTTTACAATGCCACAAAAAATAGAGAAAAGAAAATCCTGAGCAAGAATATTGGGAAATTTTGGAAAAGATATAGTATTTGTGGAAGAATAAATCATTTTAATAACATTAACCCTTCCTACCAAAGAAATGGGAAGGGATCTCCAAAACCAAATACTATTTTGCAAGAGGGGGAAAATTAGCTTTAAATAGTGACTGAAAGTTTTTTTGTGACCTTGATTCCTAAATATGTAAATTTATGATGTGCAATTTTAAAAGCAATTTTTTTTTATAACTGAGAAATCACTAACCTTTATTGGCATTAATTCACTCTATCCTATATCCTGAAATAGTGCTAAAATAAGAAATAATTTCTAAAATGGAAGGGGTTGTAGACTTAGGTTTAGTAATATATAACAGTATACCATCAGCATATCGCAAGATTTTACTTAAAGTATTCTTTGTGCTATGTCCATATACTGTATATTGGGATCAGAACGGATAAAGGCTCAAGTGCCAAAACAAACAACAAAGGAGATAGAGAGCAACCTTGTCTTGAGCCTATGTAGATGAAACACTGGAGAGAGCAACTTGTTAGTTAGAATCCTAGCACAAGGCTTATAATGCAGGATCCATTTCTCAAAGTTATAAAAAAAGATAAGACCACTCTAATTGGTCAAAAGCCTTCTCCGCGTCAAGAGAAAGACTGACCAAATCTTCTGTTACATTTTGAGAGTACATACCCACACAGAAAAAAACTATATAAACATATAAGTTTTGATATAGGTTTTTAATATATGTGACATAAATAAAATTGCCCGTTTTCCTATATTATATGTACATATATGCACATATATACATGCATACATGTACCTATACAGGTTGACCTATATGTTGACCTACATGTTGACCTATATGTTGACCTATATGTTTACCTATAGGTTGAACTATAGGTTGACCTATATATTCACCTATATGTTTACCTATATATTAGTAAAATTATTAAAATATAAAAAAATCATTTTTAACCCATCCAAGTGCACACACAGCAGTGAGACGTGAGACGGTAATGTTAAAGAGACGTCTATGATTTGAAACTGAATGTCTTTTTTGGAATAAATCCTGTCTGATCAGGGTGAACAAGTTTATTAATTACAGAACTGAGTCTAAGAGACAAAGCTTTAGCCAGTATTTTTTAATCATATGTCAGCATTGGCCTATAGCTGCTTACTTCATCAAGATCTTTTCCTTTGTTGGGTAAAAGTAGGTGGTAAAAAAAACGATAGTATTAGCCCGAGTATACATTTTATGGCAGTATCATCAGCTAAGGCCCTAGACGAGTATAATTCTTCATAAAATTGTGTGAACCTATCATTGACATCTTCATGAGATGTTTTTCATCGCAATTGCGCAATCACTGTCAAATTTTTGGATTTTATCCAGCTAGTAGTTCGAATTTTAAATTGATCTGAAATGCTGCTTGGTTTGAAGGACCAATTGTTGGAGTTGATTTGAGTAAGAATAACTGGATCTCAAGGCTGAAAACAGCCTCTTAATGGCATCTTCCTTCCTTGCTCTCTTTAAAGAGGCTGAACGCCAACTAAAACAGCTTATATGCAGACATGTGAATTGGTAGAAAAAAGATATCCAAGGTTGTTTCAGTGGAAAAAGCAAAGAGGATGGCAAAGCTCTTTGGTGCGCTGTGTGACAGGGACCACTTAACCCCAAGACCTTGACTAACAACACACACTAAACTCAGACAGAGAGATGACATACTGTATGCAAATTAACAGTCACTGAACAGGCCCTCTTAAACACTTGGGGTCGTTTCGATGATTGCTGATTTACACATTTGACTAGAAAGAAGAAAACAAACTGCTTTTAAACACGAGCACTGCAGAAATCCCATATAACTCGATGGACTCGATTTCTTCTTTTAAATCAATCCAATCCATTTTTAATCACATACTTGATACACTTCAGTGCTGAATGAATGCTACTATCAATCTAATGCTAATGCAGATCAACATCATCAAAAAAGGGTCTGACTATGGAAGTGGTTTGACCCATCAGTCAAAGGCTCATTTATCACACAAATCTACTATGGAGAAAAACTGATATAAAGGCATTTAGGTATTTGATTCCATGATCCCATTCACAAATCGCCTCTCAATAAAACTATCCTCCATTCTGCTCTTCCTCTGCCATTTTACCAGCTTACACAAATCACCTCTGCACATTCACACCCTTCAGTCTTTTCTGCCACCTTTTCTTTCATCGCCTATCTTTCTCGTTCTCTCTCTCTTACCTTCCACCACTTAGCGACCAAGAGCCAAACTCAACATCCCCACCTGAGTCCAAGGTCACAGTCTTGCCGGGAAATAAACACTCATCCTCTGCCTCTCCTGCTCATGCTGTTGCCACAGCATTATCTCACCTAAAAGAACATTAATAACCCGAAAGAGGGAATATTCTAGCAAGGTCACAACAGTCTACTGAGATATATCTCATAATGACATGTTTATGTTTAAATCACTGACAAAGACTGCAATGAAAACATGATCATTTTATGTACTCAGAACATATACTCAAATTCTTTGCTTGTGCCATCTTAAATCACACACAAATATTGTTCAAAACGCGCCTGTTTAGTGACAAAACCAATAAAAGTATGATAGTAAAATGGATTTGATCATCAGCAGAGGCTTCTGTCAGATGAAAGACTCATTTAATCCAAGCAGCCATGTCTCCTGATGCTTCCTTCTGTTCTAGGCGATATCATAGCCTGTCATAAGGATTCCTTAATGCTACTGGAGATTTGTGGGTACCAAAATATAAAACACTTTTGAGAATCTGAAATGTCCTGCAGAGTAACGTGCTGTAAAATGATGTATTCGGAGGAATCTGTACGTGTCAGATCGGCTTGAGAAACAACTCAACACTGCAACAAGAATTTTCACTTCCTCTGATTTCAATCAATATAGAAGCATTCATCCATTAATAACTGGAGGCAATAAAGCCAAAAACAACAAGTGAACATACTGTGCATCAACATGGTTGCTGCTTCTATTGCAATACATTGCAGAATTGAATACAGCAAAGGCTTTCAAAAGACGCGCAGTAAATGGCTCTAAAGGCCTTTCGGTGTTTTAATCAAGAGAAATGCCTCGGGTGGAAGCTGACTGACAGACACTGATTGCAGACAGGCTGAAATTGTGGGGAACAACTGCAAGGTTCAGAATACAAAGAATTTCCAGAGTGAAATCTTGGCACACCATTTGATTTTATACAGCTTTGAAATTAAATGACTGTTATTTCAATCTGAATACACTTTAGAAGGTTATCTTAATTCCTGAAAATATGAAAAACTACAACAAATGTAAAACAATAGCACAAATTAGTAACCTAAAATTAAAAAGAAATATAGTAACATAAATGCTTGACATAATAACTAGTCTACGTCAATATGAAGACTGAACACTGCAGGCTAACAGATATAAAACCAGACATGATCAGTAACTCAATTACCCTACAAAACCAAATCTGATTAGTCTAAGAGCACCAGGAACATAAAAATACGAATACACACATACAACAACATCCCCATCGTCCCTTGTGAATCTTAAGTTCGAAACCTTCAAATTCAAATGCTCTGATCATTCTTTTTGCTTACATAGAAAACTGTAAACAAAGGCAACATGAGCCAGATGAGCAGCACGAACAGCTGCTGAACCCACCAGGAGAATCATGAAAGCCTCGTCTTAGCCTAATGAAGATAAATCCTGTGGGTCTTTGGCCTTAAATCCCAGGCATTAATTAGAACTAGCATTTAACCAGTAATGAATGATGCCTAAAACACAAGGTTTGGATCATCATGGACCCTCATCTCAGTACAATAAAAGCCATCATTGTAATTGGCTAAATACTTGTAAAATATTCAAACACCGGTGTCATGGAGAAGTGTCTGCATCTACAGTATGTGTGTGTTTTCATGCGAGCTCTCTTAATTTATTCAACCTCCTCATTGCCATGAGCAACAGCCACTGAGCACTGAAAATCCAATCAGGAAGGGGGAAAAAACACAGCAAGTGCCGTTCAATAACGGGCCTAATGAGTCTGGTATTTAGCCACAGATCTACACTCACTCACATATACGCAGCACTGATTGGAGGAAATAGGTTTGATATTCAGCTCAACATAACCAAATTACTATACACTGTCAGTATGTGTGTATGTGTGTGCTATTTTCTTGATCAATCACTGCAGTGCTCGATCACAGCAGGAATGCTAGTTCAAATGCTGCCTTAATTACTGTGGTTTTGTTTGTTTGTGTGTGTGTGTGTGTGCTTGAGAGAAGCCGGTGTGAATATCAATGATTCCACGGGCATATGGCTGTATGTCTCAGGTGCAGTCAGGATACCAGGGTTTTAAAAGAGACAGGTTGATTCATTAGAAGAAAGAAAACAGCTTAAACAGAGACAGGGAAAGATAGGATGACAAAAGAAGACAAACTGTAGAACTATGAGTATTATTATTCGATTAAATAGTACAACATATTACAAAAGACCTGCCATGGGATGAGAATAATGAAAAATATGAATTATACAAAAAGCCATGCAAATCACAATCAAGTGATTTATTTGTTGGATGTAAAATTAGTCAAGAACTACTAGTCTCAATTCTTTTCTTTATTATTGTTAGAAATATATATATATATACGCATGGCTCTTGACAAGAAGCGCATTTATTCAGTCGCAGAATGTCTTTACTAAAACATCAAATGGGAGACATTTCAGACGCACATTCTACCTCCCTTCAGCGGCAGGCAAACGGTACTGTGCTTGTAAGTAAATATCACATTTATTATAATGGGTTATGTGAAGATTGTTTTAAGTTAACTTAAATTAGAAGTTCATTTACTGTAATGTTGAAGACTATAGTCAATGGTTAAACATTTTTTGGGAGGGGTACCATTTTATTAAGAAATCAGTATCGGTATAATAATGGTATATATTTGGTTTAATGGTTTTATGAGATAGCTTTGAAATGTTGAATGGCTATTCAATGATTAAATAGCTACTAGGGGAAAAAACTATTCCAGAGACATTAGAGTAATGCTGGCCTTCAGTCACAAAAAAGATGCTATTATACAAATATTTCCAAATTTATTGTCTTTATGTTGTTTGTACATTAATTTAATGTTTGAATGTTAAATAATTGCAAAAAGTATATTTAAAAACGTTACTGTTAGTTGGAATTAATCGTGATTATATTTTTTGAAAAATATGCGATTAATTCGTTCATTTTTTTAATTGATTGACAGCACTAATATATATATATATCACAATATTACTGGATTCTTGATCAAATAAATTTGTAGTGCAAATATTTTATATATATTTATTTCAAAAGCATTATCAATGTATGCCCTACAGTATTGCTACTCAAACTTCAGGGATCACAGACACAGACATTGTCATAGACTTTCACAGTAACATAAATTGTGTTAAGAAACAAGGACTATTATCAGCAAAGACAAGAGAAAGCACACCACAATCTGTCACAAGAGTCAGCTTCCCTTACCTGTCAATCATCATGTCAGGTCCAAGTGTCCATGTGCAAGCCAGAAGAGTGACAGAAGGAAAAAAGAGAGACAGAGAGACATTAGAACAGATGTTCTTACAATGAAACACTGTCAGAAATCATGTCAAAAACATTGCAGCAGTATACTTAAAAGTAAGTAGTAGTATGCCAGTCTCTCTCTCTAAACAATGCCAAGTGCTGTCTATTGCATTATCTGCCAGTGAGCAAGACAACTAGCAAATCTGTTCTGTTCAATTCACAACTAATGTTCCCACAAAAGCTTTCTGTTTCTGCTTAGCCTGTCTTGAGATGCTTTTCACATGAACATTTGGTTCTCCAGAGAGACAACAAGCTCATCTCACAACGAGAGCTTATGATGAGAGAAGTGGCAGTGGGTGACTAGAAGATAAATGATTCTTTTGAATCATATATTTTCACAGAAACTAGCCTAAATGATTTACGAAAAATATTAATGCAGTTATCAACTCAACACAGCAGACAACAATAATTTGGGTTTGTAATTTTGTGCCTTTATTCATAATGACAACATTATCAGTATCAGATATCAAATATTATTGCTCCAAAAATGGTGAGTAAAAGGTGGTAAAGTGGAGTCACTGTGCTATTGCATAACTCAAAACGTGTTCACACACACACACACACACATCAATTCTATAGCTGACAGTTTTTATAATTAGAGCCTAAATACAGCAACAGAAGTGCTAAAACATCACATTAGGAAAGTGTTTGCTTTCACACTCTAACATTTGGTGCACCAAGATGCCAGATCAGCAACTTCAGCTTCAGTTATAGAGAAGAACTGCATACAAAACCAAATCAGAACCTAGCAGCTTGGAGTTTAAAGGTTTTTATAGGCCTTACTGACAGAGAGAGAAAGAGATAGTCAGCGGCCTAGTTTAATTTTCTAAAAAGTTAAACTTGAGAGGAAACTTAAATATCTACATCAGGGGTAGGCAAATTTGGAGGGCCGGTGTCCTGCAGAGTTTAGCTCCAACCCTAATCAAACACACCTGCCTGTAACTTCCTAGTGATCTTAA
>JAUCMS010000045.1:10946714-10972279 GCA_032357445.1 Enteromius radiatus
CCAGGCCAAGTGATTAGCACACCTGATTCTGATCATTTGAATGGGTGAGCGAAAACTTTTGGTAATATAGTGTAGATCAAAAAAACTACATCATATCCATTGCTATGGCTAATTCAGCATCTGTCTATAGGATTCCAGAGAGATTCACACATGGCAGGCATCTTTATGAGACTCATTTTCCACACACATGCATCCGGAGAATGACATACCCTTTATAATGATCAAAGCTAAATGAACATGAGGGTGATTACTGCAGCCTGTTAGATTCCTGAATGGAAGACTGTAAAGAGAATTGCTGGTGGCTGATGTGGCAACCCTGTAAGACAACCGAGATGAGCTCCTTGTGGTGGCAGGGAAAGAAGCTGATGCTGATTAGATTGTCAAATGACACTATGGTGAAATGAACCTGGGCAGAGGATATCGGTTTGCAGTATGCTCTGCATGAGACATGATGGCAAGTTAAATGTTTAAATTAAGTGTCATTTTATTCATGTGCCCACATCTGAATTACATGCGCATGCTGTCTAAGTTTTTTTTTTAGTGCCTCATTCACTAAAGGAATTATGCAAATCAGGTAATGCCACAAACTAATAACCACTGCCATGATTAATAGAAAACGCAAACATATTATTTTACACAAAATCTCTTTACCGCCTGCTTTTTGCAAGTAGTAATAGAGCAACAATAACTGCACCAGGCAAATAGCACTGAGCATTTAAAAATAACATTCTATAAATGTGTTTGCAATTCTCATGGTTAAAAACCATTTCTGTGCATTTGACGTCTTTCAACTGGTTTACAGGTTTTTAGTGAAGTCGACACATTTTTGCAGTAAAAAACTGCACAGAATAGTCCTGGAACTGTGAATTTTCCACAAAAGGTTTCTCGCTGCGCATCCCTGCTGAGAAAAGAGCGCAAAATAGAGTGATTGATGGGTCGTGAGAAAGTAAGAAAACTTGTTTCTCCATTAGAGAGAGGTCACTTCAGAGCATTGTGGGTAATGTAGCAGTAGGTAAGTCATGGGGAAGGACTGAGGAATGATAATGACATTTTAATCTACAGCTGTCAAAATGTAAAAAGCCTTGTCTACAGCTCTCTTTATGCATGTAAATATAGCATGTTATGAGTCAGCTTTGTGGTGCACTTCAACAATTAAAGAGAAGCTGTGCAAATATCACTCAACAATAAACCACTAATTAAAATGCCAGAGACAGACTGAAGAAAACATAGAAAAGGGGTCTATATAAAGTCTCTACATCCCTATGACAGTGCTGCTTTATCAGAATCTCAGTGGAGAGAAATCTTCTGGCACAAAATCACTAGCATCATTCTTTCCTGTCAGCGAATCGGTTAACCTGGATGACCTGCCTTTATGACATCACTTCCTATCTAGAGAAAGAGTACTTTCTTATCAGGAACACATCTCTCTTCTCTTTGACCCCAGGCTACTCTAGGGACGTTCCTGCTGTTAGTGTACACTAAAAGTCATTTTATATGACAAGAGTGTGCCAAAGACATCTTACTATAAAAGACGTTTTATTTGGCCCAGAGGCCAAAATGTTTTTGTGCGCACAGTGTCTCTCAAATACACTTTTTGATTCAAATCTCCATAATCTAAAGTGAAATGCAGAAGAAAAACACCAATACTTTCAAAGTGAGTTTGCATCATTACACTGCATTTGGAAAGAGCTGGTCATTAAACAAGTGATTGATCACACATGCGGCATGACGACCTAATAACCCACGAACCTGACCACTACAAATCAGTCAACTTAATCAGAACTGATTTTGCATTATAGTGAGGATGAAACTGAACTTGTTTAAAAAATCAGTTGTCCTGCTTACTATTTCTGTGGAATATTGGTTTGGAACTATATGAGGGTGTGTAACAGAATTTTCCATTTTTAGGTGTACTATCCCTTTAATGTTTTTGTATTTTTCAGCACTATAGTACTGCAACAGTAAGCAGCAATGCAACCGGATCAACATTTCACCTGTGAGAATGAGATTGTTCTGCATCGGGGGATTAAAAAAAAGTACAAACACTTCCTGTACAGAACAGAGAGCCCACAAAACAGCCTTTGAAAGCAACTCACTTTCAACTGCTGCTGACTGGCCTTTCCCAGTCACCAAAAACATGGCTTACACCGCCCTCAACAGACACAACACACAAGGGCTATACACAACTCAGAGACCAACATATTGCTGCTAGCATCAGCAGCACAACACACCAGACGTTCTGCTGAGAGCGGCTATTCTCTAACAAAGAGCTCATACAATCAGCAATGTCCTCCAGCACAAGACCCAGTATTGATGAAAACGTGGTGTTTTAATGAAAGAAAAGAGGGGAAATTAAATGAATTATTTAAATGGAATTTGTCCGTCTGAGATGCAGTCATGTCCCCTGTAAGCCTTTTTGCTAACTGCCCTCTTCACCTTTCAGAAACGTCCTCTCTGCTAATGAATTAGTATGGATTTACGGTAAACAGTCCCTGTCTGTATTTCTGTCAAAGGTTAATTTAATGCAACAGATTGATTGAAAGAAAAATCAGGGTTTCAACACAGTAACCCAAATTAACAAGAGAAAGAGTGACTATGTGTCTTAGAAATAAAACCTACATTATATTTCAATGTGTTCTGAATTGGAGCATATCTTGAATGAGGTCTTGAATGAGGATAAGCTGATTTTACGCCCCTGTGAAATCCCGAACACCGTAATCCTTGAGTTAAATCACATTTGTATGCTGTCAGCTTCAGAAGAGTCGCCCCTGCAAAGTAGATACATTTGTGCATGCCATGTTACAAGAAGGATTCAAAGTCAAAATAATAATGTAATATGCTGCCTATCTCGCGTAGAATATGCTCCATCTCATTTTGAAGACTCATTATAGGAGCTTATTTGAGATATTGTAAATGGGAAAGGTTGTTCAGGCCACGGTATTGATTGTGTAAATGCATTCAATGTATGCATCTGTAGACACCACGCAAGTAGGATTTCTGAGAAGAATTTATTTGCACTGATTTTTCTACACTCCCTAGAGAAGAGCAAATATTATGTCTGCTCAATAAGAAGCAGCATCTCTGAGAAAAATTGCATGTGTGTGTGCATTTACCTGCCCTCCTGCAGCTAATGAGCTGCCAATTTCCTGAGCGTCAAACGGCAAAGATGCATCAAAAGCTCTTCAATCCTGCCAGAGCCAGACACATGCAATCAGTACGTAACCAATCAGTGTCAAATCGCGTCAAATTAGCATACCACATCAAACCTCATTTGCATAGTTCAGCCTGACCATACGTAATACCTGACATCAGGACAGCATTGTACTGCTGAAGGTTATTGAACCATTTAAATACAGGCCAAGATGAGTCTAGAAAATTCTGTAGTGAAATTCTGTATGCAATGTTGATATTGAGTATTACGGAAAATTGTTGTTAATTTAGTGTTTTATATGTAATAAATGTAATCAACACTGAAGCTACAGTACAATTTATAGCAGAATTTGGATTTGTACTTCCCCATGTTACTGTGAAACAATCTACTGTATAAAACACTATCTAAATAAAGGTCACCAACTTTTAGTTCATTCATATTAAATATGAACATTCAACAACATATAACAGAAACTGTGGAATATAACTATTTTAGTTCCACTTTCTCGCATTCAGTTTCAAAATATAGTGAACTAGTGTGGAGTCAATGAATTTAAATTCAACAAATGGAGAGGAGGATAAAAGGTGATAGATTGAGGTGAGATCCCTCAGAAGGAAAGAGAACGAACAAAGGGGCGGTAGAGGCAGACAATCACATGTCAAATGTGGAGATGTGTATTATATGTCTACTTGACAATACTTGATGACCCAGTCACCACTGTTCCTATGAGCAGACTATGAGCCAATATAGTAGGCGTATTGCAATTCATTCTGGAGAACCTCAGAATTGAATACACAATATCCAGACACGTTTAGGTGTGGGGGCTTGAGATGTCTGCTTTTAGAAACTCCTCTCACTAAGACTATGACTAAAGTATCTACAGACACTAGGAAATGTACAGTAGTTATGTCCAGCAATGTTTTTTTTTATTATTGTATTCTGTGGAAATATATATATATATAAACACCCTCAGACTTTAGAAATCCTGTGAAAGGAAATACGAGTTTGATCTAATTCAAATAACAGCAGACCACTAAAATGAATGAACTGATTGTTAAGCAGTTAATCCAAATGAACAAACTGCTATTTAATTCTGTCTAAAACAAGCAGTCACTGATGCATTTCCTCCGGTTAAAAAATCAGGCATAGAGGTTAGGAAAAGAAGGTGCTGAAAAGCGGCAGGCAGCAGGTTAGAGTCCACCTGGCACTCAGCCTGAATCTCAACAGCCAAAACACACAGTCACAACCACAGGAGAGAGAAATTTGGAAAAGACCCCACGCAATGTGTTTCACTTCCCCCACTGCCTCTGAGAGTGAACAATAACTTCACCATCCATCCCTTTCTTCCTTCCACAGTTCTGTCTCTCTCCATCTGTAATGCTGCATGCCAGCAGTGTGGATGAGAAGAACACGACTGGAAATCATCCAAATGAGAAAGAAATCAAAAGCTTTTAACATGTTACTGTAATAGTGCTTCATAATAAAAAAGCTTTCTGTAAAATTTAGGGGGAAATTAAATAAAAATGTCAAATTCAGAATACACACACACATATCTCTTGCTTGGTTCCTAGGAGGTCTACATAATACCTGCAGAAAGCGGTCCATTAATGTTCTTATATATCTCAATAACAGCTGTTTGGCTGGTGCAGGACACTTTGGACTACTGTTGTTCAAAAGTATGGGAATAAGTATACTTTTATTCATCAGCGCTGCATTACAGTGACTGTAGAGACTTTTACATTGTTACACACACACAAAACCTTTTTATTTGTAAAAGAATCCTATATATAGATAGAGAGAAAGAGAGAGAGAGAGAGAGAGAGAGAGAAATATTTTATCAAGGAAATGTTTGAATGAACAATGATGTGACACTATAGACTGGAGCAATGGCTGATAAAAATGCAGGTTTGCCATAGGAGGAATAAATTACATTTCAAGATGTGTTACAATAGAAAACAGCTACTTTAATCATAACCATAATAATAATAATAATATTTACTGTATATACTGGGTTTTTCTAAACAAATGCAGCCTTAGTCAGCATAGGAGACTTCTTTTTAAACACATTAAAAATCTAACCCCAAACATTTGGAAAGTATTTTATGCAATTTCAATGCTGCCAGCCACAGGAAATGTATATTGTGACTACAGAAAAGCCAAACCTTGACCTACTGAAAACCAAGCCAAACTTTTAACCATTTTAACAGTACTCAGTGTCTCTCTAATTCATGGGTTATTTTACTACTCGCAATGATCAACTGAGAGTGCGGCAGATTTCCAGTGCATTTTTATTATTCTAGTAAGAAAAATGTAGCTGTCGGCAATACATATGAAATACATTGAAATGATATTGATGTCTGATGTAAATGGATTAAATGACTGCCGTTTATACATTTTGTGTTTGTGTATAGTGATTTATGTTGTGTGGAGGGGAGTTCTAGCTCCGTCAGCTGATTTGACTTAATTTAGGATCATTGGCTCTGTACATATATGATTGTGTAAGAGTGTGTGCAACCATGTGGGTGTGAACATTTCATAGAACTAAATGACCTCCATTAGACTGATGAGTTAACCATGCAAATCCACCAAATGCAGACCCTCAAACCTCTGCAGGCAAAACACCAAGCCTAAGAGGAAAAAAAGGAATAGCATGTAAAAAACCAAAAAACAAAAATGGGGACCACAAAGCAGAACATTACTACGTCTTACGTATATCTTATATGATTTCTCTACATTATGCAGAAATATTTTTATTTCTTCTTATGATTTTTGTAGATTTTTTTTATATGTGTAGACCAAACACACTACTAATATTCAGAAGTATAGGGTTAATAGGGTATTTTATGTATATCTAGCAAATGTACATTAAATTGATCAACAGTGCCAGTAAAACTGGCATTTACTTTAAAATTGAACTTTAAGATTGTATCTGCAGACTGTTTCATTTCATCATCAAGACTGCTACAATTTCAACTTATGTCATCATTATGTTGCCACTGAGCATGTCACACCATTTTCATTAAATAAAACTGCAAAACATTTAATTTTGACCGTTTTCTTGATTAAGACGTTCTGTTATATCAAACATTGATCCAAATACCTACTGAGATTTACGCCAAAATATACAAGCTATTTATTCATACATAAACAACAGATAACAGTATTGACATTGGTATATTTATCCACATACCAGTTAGAGAAGCTGTAAATTGTATCAGAATTTCAGATGACTATGATTGACCATAATCAAATTAATATGAAACTTAATAACTTCCAACACATTCAATTGAGACCCGGTCCCTCTAAAGATTTGATGAAAGTCTATTAATACGTGGATTCATTACAGCAGGAATGGCACCAGGGTGCAAGAGACTATTCTTCCTTCATACAGCTGCAACTGCACAGATTTAAGCTTGTTTACCCATGATTCCCAGCAGCCAGTGATATTCGTTCCAGCCAGACACTCTGCCATGGTATTGCACACAGAAAAGGCAGGGTGACATCACTGCATGCTACATTAAACTGTTTTTTTTCCCCATTGGAGTGACTAAACACACTTAAAAGCGCGGTTTGCTCAAACAAAGAACATCAGCAAGCATTGCAGGAAAACTAGGTAAAATCTTAAAAACATAAAAGAATGCTCATTTAAAGTGTTTACACTGAAAGATCAAAGCCCACAAGAGTGTTTGACATTTGATATGTTCATTCACTTCATGCACTAGTTTATGATTCATATAGCTCAGTCAGACAAATATTAGCATACAACATTCCCCAGATTCTGTTGCATTAAGAATTTGAATATGGTCTTGACCTTATCTGCTGTAAAGCTTCCATCAATTTTTTAATGCTGTTGCATTTTCCTTAATCCTGTGCTTGAGGGAGGATGACAAAAATGCTTCATTAAGCTTTGCTTGTTTTCAGAGCCTAGAGGGATTTAAGAAAAAAAAAAAACTAACTGTATTATAAATCATGGGTAAACAGAGAGAGAACATCAAAACCAGATTCTTAGTTAAGTAAAGACTAAAATGATGTGTTTGCAGAACAAATACAGAATTATTTAGTCACTGTGAGTAGGGATGGCTTTATTTACTGAACCTTGACCCGTAGGCATGCAACCACCCCACACAACGGCTCTCTCATACTGCGACCTGCATTTCCCCTTCCTCCACATGTCACAGTCTTACCAACAACCTAATATTGCTTGAATATTGCTGGTCTTTGCATCAGAATGTGGAGTATGTTTAACTTGCTTATAAAATTAAGAAGTACTTCAAATATAATTTAAAACAATGACTTATAATCATATCATCTGCATTAATTCTGCTTATAGTACATTGTTAGAGAGAGCAATCAATATGGTTATGATTTACTACTCCACTAAATTACTCAAATCATATCAAGTTGTTAAATAGCACAGATTAATATCTCTAACAGCAATGCAAATGAGATTTTGTAACATAATGCATATTAAAAACACTGTGCAACTAATGAATCTTTAACAAAAGACTCTTTTTTGAGTTATTTATAAGTACTGGATTTCATTTTCTTTCCACTAGCTACATCTGTAGAAAGAGAGCTCAAAGTGAAATCACAGCCATACACAAATTGGGCTTTTGGGAAACCAGACAATAGTTATACAAAGAAAGAAGGTTTGACAGAGGAGTTGAGGAGCTGTGAAACTTCAAACTGGAAATCACGTTCTCTGTGCTAACCGCAGCTGAGGAGTAGCACTTTTAGATTTTAGTATATCACATGGCTAAAAAAAATCTGATAATAATAATATAATATTTAATAATATTTAAAGGTCAAATATATATATATGTGTAATTTTTTTAGCATTTTAATCCAAGACAAAACTTAATGGATATGTGTCATTCCCCACAGAGGTATAAGTTATGTCATAAAGTAATACTGGAAAGACTGTACCAAAATCAGCTCAAAGCAGAGGGTCTCTTGGGTTTTGAAGGTCAGTATGCGACTGGACCCTGAGGATGTCCAATAACAAGCACATCACAGTCAGGAGACTGTTAACATGGAGAGAGACCGCTGAGCCATCGGCACACACTGACCTAAATCATGTGAAACACACTCACCATGGGTACTATACTGGGATATTCCAAGGGGGCACCGCACTTCATCGGAATACAAAGACATTTTGCAAAAGAAACAAAATAATATGCACACAAGCATGACAGAAAGGGTAGACACACAGCTGAATAAAGATGAAAAAACACTAATATTTATTAATTATAATGTTGTCTGAATGAAAGAAATGGGTTTGTTTACAGTCTAACTACACCATATGTACTTCTATGTATATGCTTCTTGCAGCTGTTGGCCATGGTATATGTAACTATGCATTGTGAGACATCTGATCAGACTTACAGAGTTATTTTAGAATATTAACAGGTGCTCTTGACCTGGGTGGAGCGCACACGCACACACACAAAAGGTCCCACTGCGTTATGATCTCTCATATTCAAATATTTGCACCTGGGATGTTTTGGTGAATTCAAATCAGTGTTTGAAATTATATGAAGACTTTAATTTATAGCTAAAAAAGAAAGAAACGTGTAAGAATTCTACATAACTCTTGGTCTGTGCAATTCTATCAATAACACATGTCCTAATGACATAACATGCCAATAGATGATATAAGACATTTCTGTTTAATTCTTTGCTGAGGTCCATACTTTTCATGGTTGAGTTCAAAGGTACCAGTGCAAATCTATTTTGGACAGAAAATGATAAGTAAAGTGAGAGGGCTGCTTGTTTAACAGGGGAAGTGCTCTTAAAAATGGCTCAAAAAGGTTTACACACTCTGGATCAAAGTAAAAGAAAATTGAACTTTCACAAAGTCTCTCCCACACAAAGCTCTTTCAGGGAACATTTACATTTGTGTTCTCTCTCAAACACATAAGTACACCACAATTAAATTGATTTTAAATGACTAAAAAATAAAAAAAAAAAAAAAAAAAAGAATCAAGCAAATGTTTTACACAAAATCATCATTAACACTTACAAGAGTCTGCATAAACCTCAATATACACTGAGGATAGAAAGTCATACTTGAATCCAAAGTCACTTCAAGGGCACCATTTTTTTCAATTTCTTAAATGGATGAGGGGTCTAAAAAAATTAAATAACAACAATAATTGTGAGCTTAAGGTGAGGTTGACTGAAGACATATAACCTTTAATGATAGCACTGAGGTCACCTATCACTCACTGTGTCTACTTAGAAATTATGCAAGTATGTGTTTCACTCAGCAGAATGGGCCTCTCTCTAATACAAGGGTTAGTTTGGTAGGAAAAAGCATCATGGGCATTTATTGCTCCCTGAAGGGCTCTTGCAACATAAGGCAAAGGATTATGGCCCGGCGTGTTCAGAGACAATCTATGGCCTCTTAGAGGATCAGTTACAGAGTATTTCTGAATACATACTGTAGCATGCAATCTAACTGCTGCAGGCTATTTGTGGATATAGTGTTCACTGGCAGAGAAGCAGGAACATACGTTAAACAACATCATTCATATTAATATACAAAGAGAAAAAAAAAACCTCAATCAATATCATCATATTATAATACAAGTTGCATATTCATCCATGAATAAATCTAAATGTCCATTACTGTCTGCAACCTCATAATGTGACCATTCAACCACACCATGACCACATGGCAGAATATCTAAGCAAACTTTCATAGAGATGTAACATTGCTAAATAATTATGATCACCATTCCTGGGCATGCTGAATCATAAACATACACAATTGCATTAAAAAAACTAAAGTGTGTAATTTCTGTGGCACCAAGTTACATTCATCAATCTGGCCTACCAAAACTATGTTTTTAAAATATTTTTTATGTTTAAAATTCATTCTGTTATTTATAATAGCTGTTTTATATATAGGGAACTCCAAAAATTCTCACACTCAAATAAACATCCTCCACAATTACACAAAGAAATAAAATCAATGTGTAAATATAGGCCCCGTCATTATGAATGTATTTCTGCAGCTCCAATAATGGGGCATTTCACAGATCAATCCAAAACAAGGCAGTAGATGATCAATAACCTTGCCATTATAATATAGATACAGTCAGTTATTATCTTACCATAAACTTTATAAATTCATAAAAGTGGAAAAATATATTCATTTTCAAATACATAATACTGTGGTATTTAATACGTCTTTTTTGAAAATACAGTAATGGTGTCAAGTCAGTGGGGTCCAATGTTGTCTGTTCTGTTGTGTGTCAAACAAAAGAAAGTCATAAAGGTTGGAATGACTTGAGAGTGAGTAAACGACAGATTAAACATATTTGTATGATTGCATGATTTTTAACTAAAGCATATTGGTTAATATTAATAAGACAAAAATGGAAAGGGATAAACCTTCAGTATGCCCCATCCAAGCATCCTAATATATAAAATACATCAGCACATGAAAAACCTATACTAGTCAAGCAATTTCACACGGTCCTGAATGCAAGATGATAAAAAAGGCATTCCAAAACTTGGGTCTTATAAGGTCATGACCCTATTAGCTGTGATTGCCAAAGACACCCCCTCCCCCAACCCTTCAAAAACCAACCCATGACATCCACTACCGTCAGCTCTAGAACTCATTTCTAAAGTGACAGGTATCTCAAAAGCTATTTGAGGAGATAAGAAAGAAATTCCATCACATTCCTGATTGTGGAAATGTGTGCCTGTGTGTGTGTGTGTGTGTGTGTGTGTGAAAGAGTGATAAAATATGTATGTTCTCACTCAGTGGCAGTGTGGCGTTCTTCATGGCTGACTTTAATTACAGATAGAAGGATAATCCAGCCATAGTGACTGGAAACTAAGAGGCACAGCCACACACATGCACAGCCTTTAAATGCATGAACACAAGCCCACACACACATACACACACTGTGCAGACTAGAAAGATGATTGATGATGTGTCATAGAACAGTAATAGACGTACAGGAGAGGAAACCCTATGGCAGCCCTTTGGGCAACAAAACAACTAGAAATGAAATCCTTCTGCTCATTCACCCAGGCAGGAGTCAACATTAATGTGTGTGTCTCTGTGTGTGTTCCTGTAGTAGGCTAATTGATGAAAAATGGATGGACTTGTTTTTTTTTTTTTTTGAGAATATTTCATAACGAGCCCTTGAGCTACTCAGTGGCCCAGAAATTCTAATTAATAAAGATTCCCTCACTCTCTCAGTCTCTATCTCTGTGATTCGTTTTCTTCTCTACCAACACCATTTCCAATTTAATTAAAAGACTGAGATAAAAATGGCTTAATCTGAAATGAAAAAGAAAAAAAAAAAAACAGTAATGAAGGTGAATATTTTCTTTTACAAAAATGCATAGGCAAAGTGATAGAACACTTAAATCTGACCTCTGACATTTTAATTTCATATGAAAACAATCCATGGATATCCCATGGATTTACAATATGGAGAGAATTAGAGAAAGACACACATTCACAATGCCACCTTGTTTCCATGGTGATGAATAAGAAGTAGAAGGATTTTGTTAAAAGCTGAAATCAAAAAGGTGATACCAGCAGCTCAAGATACCAGATCATTTTTGAACAGCATAGAAATAATTTAAATGTAATTCAAAGATAAATAGAACAAAGCTACTAAGAGTTTAGACTGGTAGACACAAACAAATACATTGTCTTCAACATGACTCACATGGCAAAAGATGAGATGATCTGTACTGTGAGAATTCTGAAAACTGGGTTGAGATTAATGACTTTATAGGGCTGTTCAAGTCAACAACTTCAAGCTCTCAATCACGAGTTTTAGTCTGGACAGCAAACACAAACATACACATCAAGGGAAAACCAAAGACACAATTCAAGAGTGAAAATTAAATTAGCCTAAGTAAGGGACTTCAGACTGATCACCACAGAAGTCTGACCAAATAATGCTACAAAGAGTTCAGTGACAAAAAATCTTTGTAAACATTCTATTCTACTTTGTACATAAATGTCACAACACTGTCGTAATTACCAGTCGTTTTCATGAACATGAAGGTTTCTCAGCTTACAGGCATGTGAAGTTGTCACTGTAAAAGCAGAGCTATATTTTGGTTTGAATAATGAATCCCTGTGGGCTCACACACACAAACTGACAAACTGCAGCTCTATTAAGAGAGGTCAGTCTGAGCCACTGCACTAATGGGCATCTACCACAAAGACAAACACGCACACACCCATACATTTAAGCAATAAACTGCTGAAGAAATAAATATGTTCACCCTACAATGTATTTTACAGGAAGAGTCCACAAATTATGCCACTATTTATTTACTCAACCCTTATGTTGTCCCTATCCCGTAGGCTGTTATTTTTTATGTTTAGTACAAAAGTAGAAGTCTGACATTTAAAGATTTAAAAAGATTGTAGCCATACATTTTTTCTTATGAATTACTGTTCACAGTGACTATATCTGTTAAGAACAAAAGAGAACAAAACAGACTTTGGCCATGTGATAATAATCTATTTTCAGCAGTTAAAAGCTCTCTGGAGTCACAATCACAAATCATATATAAACCGCTTTTATTGTGCATTTTTACAGAGGTGACAGGGGCATAAGAATAATCTGTGTAAAGATTCTTCTAGATTTTTCCCTGGAGTGAAATAAAACATATGATGTTGGTCTAAACCTGTATAAGTAAATAATGAATTTTTTATTTTTTGCAGAAAATACTCATTAAAAGCCAGGCCAAACCCAAACAAAATAAAACACTGGGGCAAAGATGTATGTTTATGCATGTGCATGTTTCCCCCTCCATGTGCTGTACCAATTGTTTTCACCATTGCATAAATGTGCTAACGGTTTTGTCAGGTCTTCTCAAACAAAAAAATCAATTACCAAACAATTAAAAAAATATTTAACAATGAACACTTTTTAACATTCTAGCAGACATTAGTTTCTCAGTTTTAAATGCTTCCACAATGCAACATGTTTGCTGCACTGTAAATAGTGTGTGCCTTTCGCTCTATGCTTTTTCTCTATTTTCTGTCAAATAATTTCAGTTGCTAAATATAATCAGTGCATCCCTAGTCTTGTGATGTTGTGATGTTGCTGTGTGTGATTGTCTGAAAAAGCTGGAAAATGCACTCATGCACAAAGTACCGTGGTCATGAAAACACACACACACAGAGACAACAGCGGTGTTTGTCCATAATAAGAGCCAGCAGACAGCTTGTTCGCTCTGTTCAGTGTGGCATATCGATCTGATTCTCCACTGTGATAAACCGAACATGTGTCCCTGTGGTGCACTGTGGCATTGTTCAAGAAATGAACACACACACATACACACACACACACACAGAGGAAAAATATATGTAGTGCTATTGTTCTTTAAAATCGAAACCAAGATGTTTTTTTTCCTAATGCCATAAATGTCTCAAAACGTTTGTCTGCAGTCCATCCCTTCAGAGTGATATGCAACGATTTAAATGTTGTCCTGAACAAAAGACAGCACACATTCACTTGTCAGTCTACAGCAGGATTGCCTGTGCTTGCAGTCATTCAGTCATTGTTCATGTCTAAAGTATGCATACAACAGCTTTGGCCGTCATGACCTCACCAGTCCATCTCCTTTAGTCTGACAGCTCACTCATGGGCAGTTTCCCTGAAGGCGTCTGTATGAAGCACTGTTAGGAGACGGCTAAATTAAACACACTGGGGGAATCAGACTGCAGGTTATTTGATTAATACAATATTCCAGCAGATGATTCATTGGCCCAGTGAGATCAGCATTTTCCTCTTCTCAAAAAAAAAAAAAAGAGGTGGGAGTCAGTTTTATTTATTTAATGTCTTTTTAACCCGAATGAAGCATAAGTGATTGAAATTACATGTATAAACAGAAATGTGTTTATTTTGCCATTAATCTGTATTCATTAAAGAATCATTAGGCTCCTGCTGATTCTTTTATGCTTAGGCCATGGTTGATTTGGCAATGATTTAGAAATTTAGAAACAGCTAAACATGTTGTTTTTTTTATAGAAATAATTTTTTTCAGCAAGCAAGAATGTATTAGAATAATAAAAACTGACAGTGAGCACATTTATAATGAACCTTCTGTTCAATATTCTTTAAAAAGCATTGCAGCTGTTAATAAATGTTACTTGAGCATCAAAACAGAACATTCAAAAAGAATTTTAAATTGTAATTACAATATGACTGTTTTTTTTATTTTAATCAAATAAATGCAGCCTTTGTGACCAAAAAAAAAAAATCATACAGCCTACTTTTTCTTTGTGTTTTATTTGTCAGTTTTTTATTTGTTGTTCACTTTCCCCATTGGAGCGAGGCTCCTATTTCAGTTTTGGCACCCTGTATGTGTTATGATTTGGTGCTTGAAAAATCCTTCCAAAACTATTATCAAGCTTCTAGCCAAGACCGGTGATCTCTCCCCCCTGATAAAAACATCAATTGTTGGGAGATGTTACCAAATACCAATTTCATACTTCCTTGTCTCTTGTAAATTGTGGTCTTCCTCTTAAACCTGAGCCTCACTTTACCTGTGCTTCAGAAGACAGAAGCTATTGGTTGCCTTCCAGCTCTGAAATAGAGCCCAGAACAACACAACAGACCCACCACTAAAGACTATCTCAAATTTAAGCCCAGGATTAAGTACAGTAGATGGCTTCTGCAGCTGCTGCCACAGAAAGTAGGACACATTTTCAGGAGAAATGACAAGGTGAACAAGAATGGTAAAATGAACATCAAACAAAAAAAAAAAAAAATAAAAATAACATATTTTAAATATGAAATATTATATTAAGGCCTGTCAGATGTCTCACCCTTATTCCGATATTTTTGAAATTCATGCAGTGTTAAATCGCTGAAACCAGCCTCCCATTACACCAAATAAGTGTTTCAAATTGCCCTCCATTAGCGGGTACTGGGACTCATTAAGACATGTGGGATGACACATGGATGATGTGTCTTAAATTCCTCCCTGTGGAACTGCCACATCAAACATATGGCCAGTGCAGGGGAGAACAGCTGTGAGTGTGTGTGTGTGTGTGTGTGTGCATGCAGAGACATGCTGATACATGTGGAGTTAAAGATTGCATTCAGCACAGCTGTGTGTGTGTGAGAGAGTGTGTGTGACGGTCTCCCAGCAGAAAAAGACATCCAAGGTCAGTGTGGCCCCCAGCATGAGCTTTGACAAACATCTAACACTTCACACTGGCTATGTGTATGTTATTAATGCATAAGGTAAAATTGGGTCACACTTTGTTTCATTGTTAAAGATTACATGTACTTACTATTACAGTAACAATAAATTATGCATAATTATAGGCTAGTAACCCTAAGTCAAACCTTAATCCTAACCCTTACCATATATAGTAAGCACAGTACTTAAAATGTAATGTACAATTACACTGTAGGACACCTTAAAATAAAGTGTAAGTCAAAGTTGCATTTGTTACAATAACGACAATGAAATGTAATCTTAAAATTAAGTGTAGAAAGAGTGAAGTTTAAAATGTAAAAAAAAAAAAAAACATTTCATCAATAATTACAGTATGCTCACTCAACTTCTCAGTTACAGTACCATCTTGAAAAAAAAAGGGTGTTTGTGTTGTTTGTTCTTGCCTCTACAGTTGTACAGTCTACCAGTCCCTGCTAAACAGTTGGTGTGCAGTTTAAAGGCAGATAACAAGGAGTGCAGATCCCCAGGAGGAAAACATATGGCTAAAATAAAAGCAACTCTAATTGCATTTCAGCTCAGGGACTTTAATCAGACTCCTATTTCAATTAACTCCAACACTCATCATTCAGAATTAAAACTGACTGCTGACAGCAAAGTCATTTATTTCAGATGTGACTCATTCTACGTGCCCACTGGTGCAGAAGAAACATGCCCAAAATGCCAGAGATTTACTGCTGTGAGGGTGTGTGTGGGGGGGGGCAGTCTGGAAAATGTACAGCATTTCAATATGTGAGCTATAATGAGCATTATCACTAACTGCATATTAATTAAATAAAACTGCACATAGTAAAAATAAAAAGTGATTCAAGGCAAGAACTGAATTCCATTTTTAACTGCAGCACTTAGGATAAACGTCTTCACTTAGGCTGTTCTTTGCAAGAAGTTTCACATTTCTCAACTTTTTGACGCTGTCACCACTTGCCCCGCTGTCAATCCCACAATCCCTGAGTGAGCCTGCCTCTCATCTCCCACTGAGAATGAATAAAGATTGCTCGCTTACATCCGCTCACTCATCGCCACTGGATACATACGGTGGTTGTAATCATAATGACTGACTCTTTCAACTTCAACTAACTATAATTTACTCCACTTTTAATGCTCACAACATTATATGCTTGTAAAAACAAACCTCTTTCTAATATTTTCCTTTCTAATCCTATGTAATAACAATGATGTTAAAATACAGTCTACGATAAACAAACAGAAAACGCAAATCTTGTTAACAGACAAGAAATTGTATCACTTGCAAAAATTAGGCTAATATTTCTATCTTAGATTTCCAATAAAACTATGACAAACTAAACAAACACACTCAAAACCTGCACATCGAGCTCTTTTGTACACATACTGTACATGAAACAACACACATTATAACAAAAAAATAAAACGAAACGAGAACGGATGGCGAGAAAGCATGCAATTAGCTGCAAGAATGTTTGAGTCAGAGTCAGTTTTGGAGGTAACTCATTCCAACATCAAAGGAGTGAACGGTGATAATGACTGTGTGTTAATTCTTCTTCATGTCTATTCAAAGTTGGCGTAACAACAGAAAGCATTCCTCACTTACTAAGTTAACCAAACCAACAATCTTGTCTTATTGCTATTGGCGATGCCGTTGTTGTGGTGTGAGTCAACATTCATTCCATTGGTATTTAGGTACATATTTTTGGGATGAACTTGCTTGTCTATGAAAACACATACAAGTGCATGCTGGGAAAATGTGTTGGCTCTTAATTTTCAAAATAACTCTCAGCACACATTGTTCACAGGAGAAGAAATTAAAGCTAATTGTGTGTATAATTTAACAACAATTGAAAGAATTTCAAAGCCTGATCCAGAAATGAGCATTTGTATGAGTATAATAGGTTGTATATTGGTAGAAAATTAGTGCTTGTACCAGTAGAGGCCAAATCATCAAACTGTAATCAGTGAGGACAATCCATTTCATAGCAGTCAATACACCTCAATTACAAAAGAGCAGACAATTATTGCTCACCAAGACGTTTCCAGTAGAACAAATCTGCTATGAAGACACAATTACACATGCAAACACACACAGATCGATGTGTTGTGTCCATGACTCAACTGACCTGCATGAAGCACCAGCGGCATAGGTTTTATTTGAAGACCAAAGCTATGTTTAAAAGCACCATCCAAGACCAGACCACATTACTAAAAAGCTACATATTTTATTAAACACACACACGCACACACAGGAAAAAAACACATTTACAGTTGGACTGTTTCCCTCCGGCCCAGTACAATATATATGGTAGGCCAAGACCACACCGAACCTTTTAAAAAGTTGTGGTGATATTTAATAATTCAAATTACTCAAATTATCACAGGTGAAACATACACAGCAGCATAAATACCTCTTGGATTATTCTTCTTACTGGTAAAATACGATCTATCATCAAACCCCTCAAGGTACTTTTAAACTAAAGATCTCTGATCCAAAAACTAACGCCAGATCTGTGAATCGTAAAATCAGGAAAGCGCCTTTAGCAGTGAGGCAATTCCTTTGATAACCACAAAAGACTACAGCGAAACAAGTCAGTGGGAAAAAAGGTACTTGTGTGGGGTAAAACCTCCCAGACATTAAAGCATGCCGGCATTGGAAAAGACAGATCTTGCAGTGAGAGGATGATGGTATGAGAGGTATGATGAAGAGCTTTGATCACTATCACCGTCTGCACGTAATTGTCATGATTTATTTTGCTTCTTTCTAAAACATGACTTATGCCAACTCAGATGCATAACAACTATTATGAAAGTAAATGGGGGGATTTAGTACATTAGAAACGACTAAATCCTCCCTTTAGAAACAATAATTATATTTTGAGAAGGTATGTTCAATTTTACCACATAAGAAAAAAAGTAACATATTTCGATGTAATCTAACAAGCTCTTACTTATGCCTTTTAGCACATCAGTCAGGGAGAATGCCAAATCACAATTAATATGAATGACTCAAGAAATGCCTAGCACAATTTGTGCTGAACTCATGACAGACAGAGAGGGGGATAAAAAATAAAGAACAAATAAAGAAACGTAATCAAAAATGTATCTAAAAATATAGCTTTGCTGTCATGATCTTTTAGGCCTATTTTTTATAATGCAACACTCCAATGAAAAAAAACAAACAATATCATATGACTTGATGGATTTTGTAAGGAATTAAGTATATCAGTTAAAATTCAGTAAACACAGTTAATGTATTTAAATTGGTCTGTGATTGGATTCTACAGAAAATAAAACTGTGATACAGTAATTCAGGGAAATATTCCAGAACATCATCCTTGCTGCCAGCAGCTGTAAAATGTCTGGCATCTTAGAAGAGAGTGACGACCAGAAACATGTCAGGGAAGAAAATCTCTGTATATCAATTTAAGGCGGACAAAAAACAAACCTATAATTTGCAACGGATTGCCCTCAAATTCACCAACGAGTGTCTACATGCGGTCTGCGCTCTGTTTCAGCACAACTGTAGTGCTGATATTTATTGTAATATGGCAGAGGTGGGCACATCTCAAAAACGTCTTACATTTAACTCAGGCCGGTTAACGGAAACTGAAATGACTTTTGTCCCTACTCGATATACAGTCCAAGAGCCCGCCGCAGATCACAGATAATCACTGCCTGTGCTGACCAAAGTATTTCCACATGACCACTGGAAAATTCAACCCATAATCACACTGTAGAGCAAAAGTATATTAAGTCAAACATACAGTGGGTAAAATTATGTGATTCTGCTCTTCAGAAATAATGACATCGTTCATGAGGCATGCATGTTCGGTGAATTGTTGTTATGGTTGAGATATCAAGTACAGGTGAACGTAAAGAGTTAATCATGCTGAATTGGGGGGCTGATCTGTGTGTGTTTAGCGGCTCTGTGGGGGGACCTGGGCCTGAACCTTTGCTAATGGGCATGAGCAGCACAGGCTCAGTAAGTAAACCTACGTCCAGGTGGTATTCTACGAGTGGACACACATTAGACTGACACAACCATCTGTCGGAATATTTCAGTCCATAATTCAGCACCCTAACACAGGAGGAAGGAACCTGTTACACTGTTAAGGGTGAGAACATTCATAAATATTCAAACATGTCCTCTGTTTTTTTGTTTACAGGCATTTTTCTTTTGCCATTTCTCTATGATGAAAAAGCACCCATGCACTCATTTCTCGAAAGTGTACAGATAATTTTCAGATTAGAGGGGTTTTATGATTATTGCAGTAGTGGTGATCCAAAATATTTTTGGCTAGCGGGTTGTCTGTGGTAAGAGCTTGTCTCTTGTTTTCCAGCAGCTCTAACCTGAACATATCAAATAAACCCTTAAACTTATTACAATTTTTCCTCAACAGTAAACTTAATGAGAATGAGGTTGAGCCCCAATCTAATTAAAGTCACACAGAACTGATATCTGTCGTTCATAAAGAACCGAGCCCAGACATGAATAACTGTTTAGGCTGACTTTTTAATGGTTTCTGAAAAAATTAACAATGCCGCTTCGGAAGGGCCTCGTTAATCTAAGAGAAATTATTTGTGATTTACACAATGGCTTTCAATGGGTAATGGACACATTATGCGAAATCTAGAATGACAGCCATAAGCTTTAAGGGGTTTTCAAAATGCACAGAAAAGTAACAGAAAAAAAAGTATGGGGTAATGAGAAAATGGCCTGGCCTGGATTTGCAGGAGCTGCTCACAAAGTTAGCTGGCTTATAGCAGCCTACAAAACAATGACTTTAATTACTGTGAATGAGGAGGAATAAAACATTTTTTTAGTTTGTGGGTAAGAGTTGGAAGTTTTTGTACGTTCTAGTTCCAGTCCAAATGTTAAATTCTGCAAAGATACAATCACAAAGTGATTTTTGCTTGCTCTCTGTACTTTTAAAAGGAGTTTGAATCTCCACAACATTTCCACCATAAAACGCTAAACAAGTATGAAAGTATGAAAGACGTTTTAGAACTGTTTATTTCCTGATCACAAGACCAAACTTGACCACAAAGATAAACATATACATACTTACACGCTAGCGCAACTTCAGCCTTCTATTTAATGTGACAAATATGGCAATTGATAAAGTGGTTACACGGGTCTGTTTAGCATGTGTTAACCAGGCTGTAGCTCATGGGAATAAAACCCAGCTAGCAGTAAGTGACTGAATAAATGCCAGTTCAGCAGTAAGGAGCAGAACACTATTTATACCATTCATACTCAACTCCTCCGACACTGAAGACAGGTCTCATGAAGAGCACATCCATTACGTTCATTCCACCTTCAACGTACTCAAGCTAACTTACCACTGAATGAGACTAAAAAAAACTAACTGGGATGAAATCCTCTACAGGAAAAGGGAAATAAAAGGTAAAAATGCATGCATTCTAGAATTGACTTTAATTCACAAGGCTGTAAATTTCTTTAAATTAAGAGTGCCAACTCAATTTCAAATTGAGGGAACAAATATGTAAAAATCCATTCTGAATGTAAAGAAACTGAATTATTTAACTTATATTTTTAAACTGAACTATAGATAGACAGCTAGATACAAAAATGAATAGCTGAATAGAGCTATAGAACTATAACAGAACCATACATATATTCACAGAGAGCTAGAACAATAGCTAAAACAATAGATAAATATAATGATAGGTCAATAGAACCACCCATATAGTTAGAATGATAGCTGTAATGAGCAATAAATAGAATAGACAGAGATAGAATGATAGACTAATAGAATAGATAGTTTAGTTATATGTCTGTAAACTGCATAGCATCTCTCTCTATTTTTATTTTTATTCCACTGTCTTGTAACTCCCTGTGCTATTTGCATGTACAAACAGAGTGTTAAAAAGCATTGGCCCTGACACACTGCTGTGTGCACACTAGGGGTCATTTCATTAAACACACTGACTGCATGCACTATTAATCTGCTCAAACTGATCTCACTCTGCCCTCAAGCTACTGCTCCTTTGCAACATGTGTTAATGGTTTCAAAGACGTGTTTATGAAATGATGAACCTCAGTAGTAAAGAAGGAATATAAAGGCATGGCAAGCAGGGCTGAATGTTAAAGAACAAACAAACTGAACTGACTCATATTGTGCTCGTAAGGGGAAAATTAAATGCTTTCCTGTTTTGTTACTGATCCAAAATACAGTCTAAAGGTAGTTCCACCTACCTATGGTCACATGACACAGTGCTTCACACCTCCAGGTGGAAAAAGGCAGATAGTAAAATTGGGATATCTTTAGAAGCACACACGCACAAACATTAATATGTACACCAGACCAAAACTCAGGGATGAAATGTAGCCCTCACACTACTACAGGCTATAGGACAAATCTGGTGGTCTCCACACTAGCAAGTGTTTAAAGCATTAAAGGAGAGCCCGGTCAGGCACAAAAGCACTCTGTAAAACCTAAATCACTCTTTAATGTTCTCTTGAATGGCCATTGATTTTGTCCTTGGGTTAAGCTCTTCCAAAGCTGTGATCATCATCAAGATTCTTCAAGGCCTTTGCAATAGTTAAAAAAAAAAAGTGCATCACCTGCGTGGCACTGAACAAGGCACAGATTCCCCATACATTTATCTATACTTCAAGGATGCTCAGCCTCTCGTCTTTACAGATAGGCTGCCATTGCTAAAATATGACATATATCAGATTATAAAATGGCATCTGAGGAGGAAAAAAATTTTTTGAATAATTGTCTGTCTAAGCATTTACTGTGCTCAGGGTTAAGAGGCTTTTACCATGTTACAGAATAAAAGAGGAATACAGGAGTCTGGCCTCAATGTGCTGCTTTCCTCACTGCTGTATGCAGGAATGCATGTTCTTTCTTCTAATCCTGCTTAACAATCTAAAGAACAATCAAGAAGGGAAACTTGTAGCTATGCACTGCTTTACAAGTATTTATGCCAAATCTGATTGCGGGGTGGTGATAATTATTAAAGAAGAGTAAATAATGACAAGTTAGAGTTTTTTCTCTCTCTTTTATTTATTTTTTTATTTTGTGTAGATAAAAACAAGAAGAAATAAACTGCTAAAGAAATACAAAAACAAACAAATAAAATGTATATCAGTGTTTCTTATCTGGAGACCAGAGCCCACTAGGGGGAAACTTAGAACGGGGTTTTAATATAAATAAAAAGTATTCAAATCCATAAATTGATATCAATTATTTCATCTGAAACTAAACTTTTAATATTGTGTTGGATAGTGGCAGCCTTTGAGTCAAAAAGGTCCAGAACCGCAGATATACATTACTGTGCAAAAGTTTTAGGCCACTAGTATTTTCACCAACAAAAAAATGGTTTTAAGTTGATTACTACTTCTTTTCATCTATCTTTTGCGGTAGCGTGTCAGTTGGAAATATCAGTTCACATTTCCAAACATTATTTTTGTCATTAATTGTGATAATGCAGTGAGATTATTGTCTGCACGAGGAGTCTGACAACAGCCAGTGCTCCACAAATAGATCGGATCATCATCTAGTCTGTCTGGAATCACATGAAATAACAGAACAAACTGAGACAAACTAAATCCAGAAGAACTGTGGCAACGTCTCCAAGATGCTTCAAAAAAACCTACACGCAAAGCTACAGTACTGTTCAAAGTTCAATAGATTTAATTTATCAATTAACTAAATCAAATAAATGGTATTACAGCTTTTGCTAAAACAGCTTGTTTCGTGGTACACTTGCCCATAGTTTTTCAGGTAGCTTTCCAGGTAGGTTTTTTTGAAGCATCTTGGAGATGTTCTCACTGCATCATTACAATTAATGACAAAAATAATGTTTGGAAATGTAAACTGATATTTCCAACTGACATGCTACCGCAAAATATGTAAATAACTGACTTAAAACCATTTTTTGTTTGTGAAAATACTAGTGGCCTAAGACTTTTGCACAGTACTGTATATGGAGTACTTCAGAACGAATGCATTCTTTTTTTATTGCGAAATTTAATATATCATGTTTTATAATGTGTTTTGAGAGTCACCCCACAGACTCTATTTTGTTTATTGGTAACAGTCAGGTGGTTGAGTTGTTGACAGTATCAACCTCATGACTCTTGTGCTCTGTGTTTCACTGTTCTGATTGGGCTGATTGGCCAATGATTAAGTTACCATGACGACAGATGAGTGAGAGATATTCAGCTGTGCGCTTTGCTAACCTGATTAAGAATAAAAAAAAAAATCACGGCCTGAAATCTCGACTCTCACACAAAGAGTGGTCATGCTTCCTGAGGAAATGAAATGAATGCTATTTTTAGGGATGCCATTAGCAGGAGAGATGTAGATCTTGTGGTTAAATGAATCATTAGACATTTACCACTGAAGAGCACACTAGATAACTGCTTAACTGAGGCATTAGGGGACATAAAAAAAATAAATAATGAATAAATACATTCAGAAATCATTGAAACACCATGTACTTGTAGCAATAACAATATAAACCAGATGTAACACTTCTGACAAAAAAGGGCTAATAGATTTTATTCTTTTTTTGTGTAATTAAGGTTAGAAATTAAGGTTAATAACAAATTCCCTTTATCTAAAGAAGACATGCTAAATCCCTTTCCTAAGAGAAAATACGAAAATGAGAAGACGACATGACTGGGTCAATGCAGAGATAAAACAACTCATAATTCCATTTTAGAGCTCTAACGAAAGGTTAATTAGATCCATGTGACAAACACAACTGTTTGTGTGGGTGTCGGATAGGAAGGTTATCTCTGGTTCTTACATCTCTGGGGTTCTGTCTTTCAATATTTCAAAACAAAAGAGATCATTTATATCCTCCCTGCTTAATTATTTCCGTAAGTAATCGGCAGGGCTTTTGTGCTGTAATATCATGAAATATGAACAATGGATGACAGTGGTTTTGGCAGGTTCCTATTAATCAGTTTAGTCATTTGCTTGTCAGTGCTGACCATACTCATATATCATACATCATACATGAATGATGATTTGTAGAGATGGCAACAGGGAGGAGAGGTAATATGACAAACGACTATATCCTGTACACATCTCTTCGGTTGCATGCACCACCAAACATGCAATCTGATTAGTACTGCCTGATTTAAGAAACCATGATCTGGTTACAAATGACTCTCATTGAATTCTGTGGTTAAACAAAACTAATGTGAACCGCAAGTCATTACATTCCAATTCAAAATGTGTTGTGTACTTAAGGTTCAAAAAACAGACAGCTGCACATTTGCAACAGAGCTCAAATAAACTCTGTGTATAACTTTGAGCACTGAAATAATGAATGAGGTGTGATTCAAAATTTCATCAGCTAAGAAACAAGGTGGAAGGCGCAAATTCACACACACCCAACCACACGCAGACAGAGAGAGTCATTTTTGCAAGACGAGACATTCTTGTCAGTGTTCACCAAGACAAATAATCAATTTCCCAATGCCCTGCTGTTCTCATGAATCCAAAATGACTCCTTCCTTAATATTTTCTGCACTGAATAAAATATAAACAACGTCCCACCTAAACTTCTCTGTAATGAGTCATCAATGAATAATTTCGCACATTTGGTGAATCGGAAATGACTCCCTCCTGAGTGATTATCTTTGATAAATCATGAAAAATGCAGACAGCGCTGATTCATAAATTTTAACACAGAACATGTGGATTCTTGCGGAAAATGTGGAGTGCTTGAAGTTCAAGGATCACAGAAGAGTTCAGAAGGCTTCAGCACAAAGTATTCTGCCTGATTAGTTAAATTTGTTGTTTTCGAGACACAAAATTCAGCACAATCTAGCTATTAACATGACTGCAAAGGTAATTTGTTAGATCATTTTTGATGGAAAATAAATTCTCAACAGCATACGGCCTTGTTCAAATAAACAACTTTCCACAAAATACTTACTTTTTATGCTAGCACAAAGACTTCCAACTGATCTATTTCCATTACATTTTTAGCAAGCCACTCTGGCAGAGGTTCCTGATATGGTGTGGGACAGCAGGGGCCTTTTAGTTACAAAAGATGTCCATATAATGGAAATACATCTTGGAAAAATTGAATCTACTACATACAGTAGAGTCCAAACCTTGGTGACTGCTAAGATTAACATATTTTGCAGAAACCTAAAAATGCATGTTCACCTCCTGACATCTATTCTGAGAATCTACTCCCAAGAACTATT
>JAUCMS010000045.1:10981025-11012477 GCA_032357445.1 Enteromius radiatus
ACGTAACGGCTAACAGACAGCAGAGACAGCAACGTCAATCAACCTGTCACTCAAGTGGCCACGCCCTTAATTATGCCAAATTTTAAGGCTTAATATAATTTAAATGGATGAGTTATAAAAAAATTCACGCCCCTCACAGTTGTCATGAAGGGCAAAATTGGCTATATAAACCAAAAAAAAATTTGTACCAGGCTGTAAACATGTTTTTTCTACTGTAAAGTTGGGCATTTTAACATGGAGAGTCTAACATAAGACTAACATAAGTATCTCGCCTGACCTAGACTGCATGGCAAAGGGGGCGGTCTTGCTGGTATTTACTGGGAAAGTCTTTGCCTGAAACAACTTGATTTTCACAATACCAATTCATTTGAATACATGGTTTTGAAAAATGACTCTCTCACTATTATCTTGCTCTATCGCCCTCCTAAAGCCCTGCCCAGCTTTTTTTTCTCTGAACTCAGTGAACTGTTAACCCTTGCCTGCTCATTGTCATTTTCTATTCTTCTGCTTGGTGACTTCAATATTCATGTTGATACAGTCTGCTCTAATACTACCCAATTACTGTCTGTTTTTGAATGTTTTAATTTGACACAACATTTTAATGTTCCTACCTATACTCAGGGTCATACCCTTGATCTAATATGTACATCAAAGGGTGATATCAATTCCATTTCTGCTTTTGACACTGGTATTTCTGACCACAAACTTCTTGACTTTAGCCTCAATCTGGTTATCTCATACCGCAATCTGAAAGCTATTGATACTGTATCATTTTCTACTTCTATTGTCTCTTCAAATCTCTCCCTCTGATGTCACTGATATTTCTTCTATTTCTTCTGTGATATTTCTTCTCCATCTCCTATCTAATTACCACTCTACAATTTCTGAAATCCTACAGCAGCATGCCCCTATTAAGACCCCTAAGTGTCCCTGCCACCCACTCTTCTCCTTGGTATACCCTCCGTATTCTTAAGGCTACTGGTAGACGGCTTGAGTGTCTTTACAGGAAAATCGGTCTTACTGTACGTTATTTGGCTTTTCTTGATCGTTTAAAATCTTATAAATCCGCTCTCATTTCAGCTCGCTCTAACTTTGTCTCAAAAGCATTGTTTACTACAGTAAATAAACTTACTAATTCCCACCTCAGGTTGCCCTAGCCTTTAATGAGTTTTGCTGCTCTTTTTTTATTTGCTTGAAAAGACTAATGCAGTCCACCAATGTTTCCCTACTGATACAGAGCTCAGCCGTATATCAAATCTGTCCAGTCAGTCTCTGTCCTGTTTTTCTCTGACGACCCCAGACTAAGTTAATATTGAAATCCAACTCTTCTTCCTGTCACCTTGATCCTGCTCCTACTTCTCTCCTGAAACTTTACAAATAAAAATCTCTTTGACCCTTTTCAATCTGGTTTTCGCCCCCTCCATAGTACTGAAACTGCACTTGTAAAGGTAGTGAATGATCTACTGCTTTCTAGTGATTCTGGCTCCTTGTCTATACTACTGCTACTTGATCTCAGTTTCCCATGATTTATTAATTTCTCGTCTCTCTGGTCTGGGTCTCTCTGGTACTGCTCTCTCCTGTTTTTCTTCCTATCTCTCAGATAGACAGTTCTAAATTTCTGTTAAGGATTTTCGATCACCCACTGTCCCCGAGGTGTTCCCCAGGGATCTGTTCTTGGACCACTATTATTTACACTTTACATAATGCCACTTGGTCTGATCTTACAACGTCATGGTCTTAACTAGAATTTTTTTGCCTACGACATTCAACTCTATTCTAGCTCCCTCTTATCTTTGCTTGTCCCCTACACTCCCACCCGCTCACTACGTTCCTCTGATTCTGGCCTTCTCGCTGTCCCTCGGTACCGCTTCTCTTCAATGGGGGACAGATCATTTAGTGTTACTGCACCAAAACTTTGGAATCCTCTACCATACTCACTCCATTCTGTTAATAATATCTCTGAATTTAAATCTTTACTTAAAACTCATCTGTTTTCTGAATGTTACACCTCTGAGTCGATTAAACTGACCGCTCTGTTTAATCTTCTTGTCCTCTGAATACGCCTCTCAGGTCTTGTTTTGTACTTCCAGTTTGTTATACTTGACTTCTTGTATGTTTGTTAACTAAGGTTTCTCAACTTGATTACTGTTTTCTCTCTATGTCTGTTTGGATTATCATTTCTTTGTTACATTCATTGTGAAGTGTCCTTGAGCTCTGGAAAGGCACTATATACAAAAAAAACTATTATTATTATTATTACTACATTCATTTAGTTTTTAATGTTTTTGAAATATTTTGAAACATTTTATTTTTCAATATGTTGCAACCTTGATGTATAAAAAACAACAACAATTTACTGACTTTTTGAATGCTAGTGTATACATAAAGCAATACAGTTTCATTGTGAATCAGTGTGCAAATATAACAAGTAAATATCTGTAAATAAAAAATACAAACAACTAATGACCGACAACAGTTCCCAACTCTGCACATTACTCGCGCTTATATAAACCTGGATATATTTATTGAATTATGTGAATGTTTCCCATATTATAAGTCTTGGAACAATCATAAAAAAGATGGTGTTTACACATTATGCACTTTAACAAAGACATTGCACTGTCTACATTACGTCATTTTTGTCATCAGAAGGGCTTGCGGATAGCCACGCACCCCGCCCCGACCATGTTCAGGCAATTTTTTTAGACCAGTCCGAGTACAACATGTTGAGACAGTGCAAGTCAACTACATGCTCCTGCACACATGTTGAGTTCGTCCGTTCGAGTTCTCTCCAAGCACTATTTTCTTTTCTTTTTTGCAGCTGTGCGCAAGTATACCTGGGCCTTAAAGTGTATCAAAAGAACAACATACAGCTTGCAAACAACCAAAATGATTTCTAATGAAATCATACCACCAATCAATCCAGTCCTAATGTAATCAAGGAATCGTTTCTCCACTACATTGATTCACATTTAATTATAATAATCATCTTCAATCATTCCTTGCAAAGTAACCATACAAAAGCCTCCCCTGGTCATGTTTACTTTAAGTACCAGTCATTTGGTGAAAGGAGTTGATGTGGGTGTTCCATCCATTATGAAAACATTGTGTGATGCTATATGGTGGCCTTGACTATATATAGTGACACAAAGAACTCTCCTTTATAGGCAGTTGCGTACTAAAGTTTCTCACCAAAACCATCAACTACTGTGAACTACCATCAACTACCATGAACTACTGTGACAGGCTTTTCCTCCACCACATCATTAAACAAAGAAACATTGCCAACATAGATTTAAATCACATCTATGACACAACACAATAGCACTACAATCTGTATCTGACTGAATGTGTTGTTAATGTACAACCTCTGACCTTTTGTTCTATTTCCATCATGTCTAAGGCATCTAACACATGCCAAAGGCAATTTTTGCGCAAAACTCCATATGGCTTTGTTTCAATTCAGTCATAACCTCTGGCTCTTTAAAGAACATGTGCACTATTCTTGGACAATCAATCACTGTGAATAAGGCCGGTGACACCATAAAATGTCAAAGAATATTTTACTCTGACATTTTTTTCCCCGTGAATTTTTGCTAAATAAATTATTCAGCAGGTTTTAGCAGAAGTGTAGAGTTTTCATCCGATTCATCTAATTAACCTGATAAAGCTTCACAAAATTACAGTACTTGTGCTGCATTTCCTTGGTATATTCATGGTCTTTCTAAATTCCGATTAAGAAGCTGTTGATTCCAAAAAAAAATATTTCATAATTTTGTCTTCATAATTTTTTAAGCTTGAAAGAATTCCATTCTTTCCAAAGGAAAGAACTGCAAACTCAGTGCATGCACTTCTACTTTTGTGTTTAAGGGTCATTAAATAAATGACACAATCTTCACTTTTAGGTCAATTACATATTTTAAAAAGTGCTTTGAATACAGTCCTTTGTCTTTTTTTTTTTTTTTTTTTTTTTACAACAATAGGAAGGAATTGGTACCTAGACATGTAAATGATCTATGTTTGGATATGTGCAGGTATTTGGATATGTAAATCAAGCCTTGAATGTCCCACTTTACTATTGCCATGCATTTGCCCTAAAAATGATTGTCATTTGTTGATTTACATTACACACCTGTCCTTTCCAAACCCCTGTCATTACATAGCTCTGATTACCATCCCCTAATTACAATTACAGATTTTGTTTAGTTGCCTCTTCGTGCATATTGAAATGTAAATTTTTTCATCTATGAAGAACAAGGTCATGTCTCGTGGATGCAGGGCTGATGGCCAGGCGCCTGAGAAGAATGGAAGCACAGAAGTAGTGTATAATGACATATTAAATAATCAAGTAGAGGATAAATTATGCTTTAAATAAATAATTCTGATTTAATTACTGGCGTAATCATTTATTTCCCCGATTTCATTGGCTCCATCTGTAGAAACACGGCCAGTGGCACAGACACGAAACAAATGCTTTCAGTGCAAACGACCAACTGTTACTGCAAGTTTGGAGAATTGGACAGGAAAGGTTAGGAGCTATAAAGCTGTGTAGAAGCCTGAAAGCTTGTTTCTCTTCAGTGAGAAGGACTCACTGTTGTACAAACTGAGATCATCAGACCAACAGACTGATGATTCACTGCCTGACATTTACATGAAATATTTCTTTGGTGCCTCAGTGTATTGGCCTTTACATGTGGGTTCGAGAAATCATGTTCCATCAACTCATCGCTAAGCCCAGAAAATCATAGTTGAATATTATCATCATTCTGCCAGAAATCTAAACAGTATTAATAAGGTACCAAGTTGACAATGAGATTTTTGGAGCTGAATTAACCCTACGTTTTGACATATGCCTGTGAAACAATTAATATTTAATGCACCGAATGTCTGACACATATCAGTTTTTTGAAGTTGCCAAACTATTATTACATTTTTTCCCCGGAATAATATTGTTTAACACTCTTCTATTGCATATACACACCTCCCTAAACAGGATGGAAAAACAAATAGATTTATATGTCATTGGAAAAAAACAGAACAAGCTGAATTGTGGGCTTTTAGTACAGAGACCAAAAATGCCATTTTTGTAAAACGATGCCTTTGGGACTGTATGTGTGTGTGTGTGTGTGTGTGTGTTCCGTGGATGGTGTCCTTTGGCAATCAGGAAAAATTAAAGTGAGCACTCGTAATAATAACACAAACAAAGACATGCAGACATGCACACAAGCTAACAGCACCACAGGCCCTGCTCAACCCTTCATAAAACACCAAAACTATTACTATAACAAAATTGTAGAAAACAAAAGAAATTATGACATCTTCAATCTAATGATAGAAGTAGAAATTACTGGATTGTTAAAACCCACAAACAACCAACCCTTCACAGTCTCAGTACAAAAACTACCACTAAATGTTGCCATGGCAACCAACATCCCCATCCTATTTCATCTGTCCTCCCTCGTTTTCTGTGCGCTGAGCAGAATCTGTCTGAAAATCAGCAGTCATCATCGCACTTGTCAAAAATCAAAGAAAAGCGCATATGGATTTAGAATTCAATTTGTCGTAAAAAAAAATAAATAAATAAATAAAATAAGCATAACTCTGTGAGTAGACAAGCACGCACACAGCTACACACAAACCTTAATGTGGACCTTAATGGTATAATAGGGATTAAAGCTGAATAAATGTGCCTTGTGCAGACCCTGTCAAAGAGCGTTATAAATCACAGGTAATTAGATGCCATCAACCCCCATTTTCCTCCCTTTGGGGGAATGTGTTTATGTAAATGTCACCATGGAAACATATAAGGAAGTCTCAAAGAATTCCAAAACAGGTGGGAAGAATGTTCGGCAATAATGGAGAAAGAAAAGCGGCTTCTCTACCTTTCATCTCACTGCACTCTCATGCTGTAAAAGTCACATTAACGGTAATCAACGCTAATGGTAATGTTTTTTACAAACAGCAAGAGCACTAACAGAAAAAAAAGTACTTATTCTCAAATACTTATTTTGTCATTTTATTTATTTACATGCACTCTACTCGTTTTTGTCTTTTGTGTGTCTATGTGTGCTGTATTAATTAACTTAAATAACTGAACAGAATGTGCACCAACACAAAAATCCTCCAGTTGGGCCACTCTTTGACATGTTATATGATGCCTGGAGATTCATTGTTACCACACAACATGAATGTGATTGTACCATATGGTGTAGTTCTACAGCTGTTGTAAACACTACATGCAGTGATGCCCATTGGGATATACAGTATGGTGGGTTATTTTAGTGTATTGACAGACGTCATTCCGCCACATGCTGATTTGCAGTGTCATCATAAACTGCACTCTTACAACAACAACAACAACCATTATCAGAGGCCAATTTGACTAAAATTCAACAAACAATTGAGCTGTTAAGCAAATTAATGCAAATTGCAAATTAAAAAAAAAAAAAAACTCAAGGCCCTGACCCTTTCATTCCTGTGTCCAACAAGCCATGGTGCACTCAGTCAAAAAAAAACTCAAGGCCCTGACCCTTTGCAAAGCCTTCATTCCTGTGTCCAACAAGCCATGGTGCACTCAGTCAAAAAAAAAAAACTAACACTGCAGGTTACTTTAGGTATGAAACAATTTTATTTCATAAATACCATTTTATGTTTCTTTAATGTGTAACTTGTGACAGATTGCTTTAGCGCCTCAGACTAAATGTCACGAGAATCTCATCTCTTTCCTCGTTATAGCATGAAATAAACATGAATGAACATCAGAAGGTATTTTGTTTCAAACACGAAGAGAGATCAATACACCCTGCAAAGGATTAATTAGAAGCCGCATCAGTTCATAAGACCACTGAAATGCAAAGCATACATACAGTATAGTCATAAGTTATAATCTTTTTATAGAACAGCTCATGCTGTTAACTATTTTGAGGATTTTAGCTCATTTATGCTCAAAATTGCTTGTTTGATTTTAGTGCCTTTCATCTGGAGATGCAGCACCAATGCACCATTGTCATCTGAGTGATGTAAAAATGTAGCTAGTATATGCGCTGACATGCATTTATAAATGTAGCTGTTTTCCCATAACATTTCTAAATTATTTTTCATTTTTTATTCACTATTTATCAAGCACTATTCTCATCAAATTACAGACAGAGCAATCACAATTGACTGTGGACCTTGAAGTATCAATTTGTCAGTATTTTTGTTAATGTAAAATCCATAATTGGTAATCCGACAATTACGTTCTGTCCATGGCTGAGCACACTGACTGAAGTTCAGCTCAAATAAAAACTGACAGAGCTGTCTAATGGAAGTGAGGCATTGTGGGAGGTCTGTGGGTGAATAGAGCGGAATCTGAAGTTATGAGTATCATTAACATAAAATGGAAATGCTGACACTTACAGAATCAAACTCAATACAATGAATACAAAATGTATCAAATAATTTAAAGCTGGCATATGCAAGCCCTACAATAACATTTCCCTACAGTATGTATGTCTGAACCTTTTCTATTTCTGTGCATCATATTGAAGCCATCGCAACATAGCTTGGCTTGAATGCAACAATACTAGGCTATCTGGAGGAAAACAGGCAAGTTTTGAGGTATACTAGTGGCAGTAACATGACCAAACTCAAAATATCAATAATTAATATGCATTTAGAAAACTGGTATAATGAATTTTAATTTCAAGCTAACATAACTACTTAGGTCATATTTAGTTCTAAATAAGCACCTCACTTCATCCCACATCAGGTAAAACTGGCAAAAATTCACATAGCAACAAAAGGCAAGCACCATTCTAAAACTACTATTTTCACTGTAACATGGCAGCAAATTATATGCATTGAATTTCCAATATACTGTTTTTTATGCAAAAAGAGTAACTGTGACATTTTGTTTTACAACAAAGAAAAAAAAAAATTTAAGCAATATATTGGGCAGGGTTGGGCGATTTATATATATATATATATATATATATATAAATAATAGCCCAGCCCTACTATTCAGTAGATACTGAACATAACATACTTTTTTAAACAAAATACAAGGGCCATGGACTAACATTGTGTGTTTATATCTCTGTGTATTAACAGATCTATCATGTCAGTAAAACTGATAAGACATCATTAAATAAATAAACCTCTTCTGTAGTGAAGGAAAGCATTATGGGTATTTATTGCTCCCCTAAGGTCATTTGTGGCGTTGGTGGTGTTTGAGGATATGACATTCCACAGCCTGTCAAAGGATCTATTAAGAGTTACTAGCAGACAGTTTTCAAAGATCAGCTATAAACAAAACGACCACTACTGCGCAAGCCATAAAACTACTGTAACCTATTTGTGGATAAATAGTCCAACGAAAGGTGAGGAAAGCTAATGTAGAGTTTCAATGGGAATAATTTACAGAAGATTATTTTTCAAGGTGTAGTCAACATACAATAAATCAGTGTTTGTATGTGAGCAGCCGCAGCAACAGACATCTTCATACAGCAAACCACAGAATTTTCCTCAAGGACAAGTAAATAATTTGCACTGCAACATGCATTTCAGACACAAAATATCTACAACAGTTTCCTACAATCCACAATGACCATATATAGCAGCTATGCACACAGGAGGTTGATATGAACTTGAAAATCCATCAAGTTAATACATTAATTCAGACACGAGTGTAACACCCTATGGCGAAATCCAATCTTGAGAGTAACACAAATAGATCATCACAGGTTAAGTTTATTTAGCCGACTCAAACCTCACCGGAGCAGTATACAGATCTACCACAGCAATGAGGCTTTGACATGAAATGTCAGCACTACATGCTTCTCAAACCAAAATCACATGAGAATTACTTCCCTAATTTAACACCGTAATATATTGTTGTCTCATAAATCAACAATGAATTGAACACTCCACACAACTGTGATGTTCATTCTGTCCAAGCATATGCTCATTGAGTGCCTGAGGGACCATATGCTGTGAGCTTATCATTTCAAAGTAAACAGACACATACAAGGAACTTTCTGAACAGACTGAATCAAATGAGCCTTTTAAACACTTGGGCTGACTTGTGAGGATCAGAATCTTGCCAAAATTAGAAGACAATCTACAGTGAACGCAAACAAGCAACGATTCGGTTAAATTAACAGTTCTCTGGAGAGAAACATCAACAATTAATAAGGACAATTTTGGTCAGTTTTTTCAAAAAACTTTTTCCAACCCTATACTCAAACCTAACAAAAGTGAAAATTTAGTGATCTATGCCAAATTCCCATCAAAGAAGAAGAAAGCCATCACAATAAGCACTTGTCAGGGTGAACTAAATGCTGGATTTTCAAAAGTATGTGAAATATGTAAAGTTCTTGGCATAGACTCGTTTAAATACACCCAAGAGTTTTACACACTGGTCTATTATTGTGGGGACATTTCCACGTCTCTAAACATGATACGGCGCAAAGCAAAACTAAAGACTAGAATAAAGTGGACGAAGTTGTGGAATTTTGCTGATCAATTAATGAAGATATCAATGATCATTTCATTAAATATAAAAAAAACTAAATGTGCAGCAGAATTTCCTCCAAAAATAAAATGTAATTTAATCTCCTTTATTCTGAGACACATAAAGACACTGAAAACTGTTTCAGTGTTCTGTCCACAATGAAAGTCAATGGGGTCCAATGCTCTTTGGACCTCTGCAATATTCAAAATATCTTCTTTTTAGTTCCACAGAAGAAAAGAAAGTCATACAGATTTGGTACGACATGTGGATGAGTAGAGAATGGCTGAATTTTTGGGGTGAATAAATGCCCTAAAGGCAGTAAAATGTGACCTGTTTTGACTTGAAATATAAATATGATGTAATAGTTATTACTGTCTTGTCCTCTAGTTATTACTGGATTATTTGACCTCAAAATAACTGATGTCATCAACATTCATGAACCAATTCAATTCATATTCAAGATAATCAATCAAGGCCTGTACATTCAACTCTAAGTAAAGGTGGTTGACTGCAGTAAACCATCTGTACAATCCTCAAAAGAACACACATCAACAATCTATTCTAATAAATGGATCAAGAGATGAAGAACCACACATGGAACATTCACAGCTTCTAATGCTTTTTTGGTTTCTGGAAATTCATCTTCTGGAAAGTCATTTTACTACCCAGCTACTGGGAACTATAAAAAAAAGATGTTTTTTTTTTTTTTCAAAAGGGAAACTGTGGTGCACACTCAAACACCTATTTTTAAAAGTGAGTATTAAGAGATTATTAAGTAGTTGTATGTTGAAATCCCAGTACTACTTCAAACAAATCCACCTCATTAAATCTCTATAATAAAGTGCAATGAATACTCAATCTGATACAGGGTTTGCATACATTCACACACCCACCCAACCTGTCTGAGACTCTCTCTCCCTTTGATTTTGTATCCAACTTGAACTTCCAACCTCAGTGCTTAAACACACACAAAAAAAGGAGATGGGTCAGGTTTAAATTATCCGATGCTGAATGTTGGATGTATGCAGTGAGGGTATTTCCTTCACAGGCCAATCAATTCTAGCTGACCTACTGATCCCAGAAAGCCATTAGGAAGGCAGAGCGTGTCTAAAATCGGTCAGTAGGCTATTGATCATATTTTGGAAACCAGATTAAGGCAATGTTCCAGTCATCAAACCTCCATATCCCTGCATCCAAGCCAATTGGTCCTACGTATACTGTTACCCTCTCCTTCAAATCACATTTTATCCTTATACTGAGCTTGTGTTCATATCCTTGTACTGCGGCTGTTTACAATCCAGTTTTCATATTCAAGGGCAGGCCACGTGTTTTGTTCCGACACAGGACAAAAAGTAAACACAGCTCACCTTATTAGAGTATGGCTGCTTGGCTAGGTTTATCCCGTCTCTAATGAGTTTATCCCTGATCATGATCTTCAGCTTTAGTTTTGGGTGGACTTCCAGCTCCTTGCGGTTCCCCAGTGTCAGATTCCTGGACGCCCCCATGTACCCCACGCTGCGCGCCGCTCTATCACTGCTCTGTTCAGTCCATGACCTGGAGCCCCGCAGCCTAGACTCGCATTGCTCTGCCATTCGACTCGTGTATATAGGTGAGACCGGGGGCACCGGCTCCAGGGTGAAATAAAGCCCGGTGGCCGTCTCCTTTTCGTGATCTTTCAACCTTTGCACGGCATCGTGAATCCGCTGGCGGTGGTGCGGAATGAACACACCGATGGCATCCAAGTCCGGGTCTCCGATTTGTTTGCAAACTTCTAAGTCGTCGTATCCGTTATCCACAAAAGCCTCGACATACTGACACAGCTGAAGGGTTTTCAGCCATTCGTAGACGATGTTGGGTCCGTTGGTCATCATTTTGAACGATGTTTAAGCGTAAAGGTGCGTTTACCTCTGTGAGCAGGTGAGTGGCAGCGCGTGCGTCTGCAGTTTACGTGAATATCCCAGTTAAAACGTCATCTTCATTCAGCATTTCCCTCCACTTTTTGATAGCAGGGGATGTTTAGAAAATATCCACGAGCCCATAAATGTTAAACAGACTGTGCTGGACACTTCAGCGTTTATTAATACTGACAATGTCGAAACCCTTCAACTTGGCATTGCCGTATACTCCACAACTACCGCCCCCTTCACCGCGTTTAAAGAGCCATTCACGGGCAACGGTTAGCGTCTAAAGTGGCTATGCTGATAACCATCCACAAAGACTACATTTTCCTCTCGTTTATTTCAACTGTTCGCGCAGTAGTGCCAAGAAGAAACGTGAATACTACGCACCGCGTGAATTTTCAATGCTCTTCTCCAGCGCTCTCACGAGACCGTCCTTCCTTCCCTTGTGTCTGTCAGTACGGCTTAAAGCCAACTCTTCTCCTGTCTGAAGACAAATGAAACCGCGTCTCTCCGGTTTGGAGACGAGCACATGTGGTTTCAGACTTCTTGCCACTATTTGCTGAGCAGCGTAATCGCGTTGGCGGCGAAAAAGATCGGTTTTCCTCAGCGAGGCGGCGGTTGGTGAGCAGACACGGTTTTCTGGGCACGCGCTGTCAAAACTGTCAGTTTGTCAGAGTTTGGGGTAAATGAAACCCTGGCATGGCGCTACTTAAAACAAATAAGCAGAATTTATTTCCGTATCGTTTTAATCCGAAACTTTGTGACTTTTATTTTTGGCAAAGCCGAGAAAGGTAAATGTTTCGGTAACAGCAGGCTGCTGTGCGTGCTGCGCAGGAGCGCGTGTCTCCTCTCTGCTGCTGGAAGAGAAGAGGATTTAAATCAGAAGCGCTGCTGCACGCGCTTTTCACTTTGTACTACAGTCTCATGGTGCCCCCTGCCTTAAAATTGGGCAAAATAGATGTTTGGGCTAGAAAAACAACAACGTATACATCATATTAAGATTGTTAGTATTTTGCATGCTAAAAATCAAATTAGAATAAAAACCTTAACGTAAAAACTGTAAACAATACTGGAAATAAGTAAGTTAAGGCGAAGTACTAGAATTACTAAGCTTAAATATGAAGTTAAATTTAAAAAGCCTATTAAACATGACAAAAGCAAATAACAAAATTACAAAATAATAAAAAACAAAAACTGAAAATATTATTTTAAGATAATTCAATAGCCTAACAGGTTATATAAATGATTCTAAATTAACACCTGTTTTAATAGCCTACGGTTTTTGGCAATTGGAGAAAACATTAATAATCATGATATTTAATATTTCATTCAGGTTGTTTTGGACACTCCTAGACATTTCAGTGGCAAAAAGTGTCCCAACGAATTCACGCAATTCGCCCATATAATTTCATACAAAATGCATATAATTGTCTATTTGTTAATAACTGAGTTATGTTTATGCAAAGGGATGCTTTTTTTAAAAAACGTTTATTATTATTATTATTATGTTGTTGTTTCAAATTAGACCGGATTTTTCTTCACTTCTTAAACTGAACCAGAGTCTTGCATCGCCGCAGTTTGATCAACATTTTCCCTTGTCTTACTACCCCTCCTTGTGGTCTTTTTTAGTATAACAGCATCCTTTTCATATATTCTTACTACTTGGATATAATATATCAATATTGATCATAGTGCACCTACATGATGAATAAGGGTGAGTTTAGCAGAACTGGGACAAATAAGTTTCCTTATCAGCAGAATGTAACAGTCAATCATTTAATTAATAGTCACATTATGTCAACAAAGAATGAAGCAGTCATACACACACACACATACAATCAATCACTGGCAAATAAGTATATACCTATATGCTCTTCTTTCTAAAGAATACAAATCAGATATTGTAATAAATAAACCTTTTTTGTTCCTTCCTTACATTTAATTATAAGGGACAGTTATACAAACTATTTTGATCAAGAATCTTTTTTAAGAACTAAAACCATGAACCAGAACACACAGGAAGATTTTTAAGTCGTTTTATTTTCCATTGCACAGTAATTTCTATCTACAGAAATTCTAAATTGTTTGTGGCAGCAGATAGTCATAAACATCCATGTGAAATTTGCATAAAACTGTACAAGAAATTGGCTACAATGAGAAAATACTGCAACCCACTGATAACCGTTATATTCAGGACAGAAAATGAATGAGGCTCTTCTGCATGTTAAAAGTGTAATATTTCAGGTAAGAATGTTCTGTCTGAGACAAATAAAACAAGTCACTTAAAGTCAACATGAAACATTTAAAAAGAAATTAAATTAAATCCAAGAAAGCAACAAGATTTTTTTTTTTCCTCTTTAGTCATGAAAGATTACAAAGGGCAAACAACCAGGTTCACATCAAGAGTGAGTCTGAAACCTCTCTGAAACAGACATGAATGAACTGAAGTTGTGATCAATAGATTCTGCTGGAGTTAGAACACTTATTACTGACATTTACAGCATTACAGTTCAACACGGCTGATTGGATACTTTATCGATTGACAATGACAAAATAGCGACCTAGGACACCAAATATTTCCTGGGAAAATCTCATGAGTTACATGAGCCACAATTTTTGGTTTTGAATTGTCGGGGCCCAAAATGTATTTTCCAACACAGGTAATCAAATGTATGGCATTTTTAGAATGAACCACACTTATAGGCGAGAATTTTAAGGAAAAGCTCACTCACTCGTGTTGAATTCAAAAATCACCCTGTTGTGTCGACGATGGCATTAACAAACGGACCGCACAACAGAAAACAAACATATGAAGACAAGTAATAGAGCGCGACGAGCTCAAAATACGTCCTCCTTAAAGCATATATAAAAATAATTTTTTAATAATCGATGATTAAAAATATGACAAGGATATCTATTCAGGGAAATACAGTACTGCAGAGAAAAATACACATCGTACAAATATAATTTAATTAGTTAATCAGGAGAAATGACATACGAGCGAGATATTCAAAAACAAACCCGGTCTTCAGAAACACTATAACACCATGGCATGAAAACACATCTACAGAGAATATAGAGTCCAACACAGAGAAACATTTAGAGTCTGAGAGAGATTGGCTTCGTTTTGTTTTGTAGTCCCCCCCCCCACCCTCCCCGTTTTTCTTTGTTTGAAGTACGGCATACGAAACACACGAAAGGCAGACTAGCACACAGCCAAAAACATCAGAAAAGTCCTCAACACTGTTACTGGTGAAATATGCAGTGGTGCTTCAGACACAAACAGCTGTCAAACACAGTCAATGGAGTACTGAACTCAATGAAAGAAAATCTTTGGCGTTTGAAAAGATATGGCAACTGTCTTAGGGTCAGTATATGGCCTGGACCACGCACAATTTATGCTCCCAGATTGTCAAACCACTTCTTTCATTCACAGAATGGCAAAAAAAACTTTGGGCAGAGAGGCAAGTGAAAATCAGTATCTGGAACGACAATGGAACATGTAGTCAATGCAACATATATAGCAGCATTTCTTGCAAACCACAAATAAATATAACGGCACTAAAATGTGGTTTCAAGGGAGAAATGGGACGAGAAAGACATTTGCCGTACAATTTTTTTCTGTTTCTTTTTTTTTGATGTTGCTAAATTCTAGTTTTCTGGTTTGGAATGTACACCTAACACTTAACTCTAGTTGTTTTCACAGATGAAGATGATTTTGAAGTACGTTCTGTGCCACTGCATTACACATGAAGCACCAGTGTGTGAAACCAGATAGAAACATGTTATCCTGACATTCAGAACTACAATGGATATTGTTTCCAAGTCAGCGAAAGCGTTCCGCCCTACTTCACGCTTATAATCAAATCTCACCAAAAGTCACCAAAGATCAGAGCTGGAAAACCGCTCCAAATTTCCAGGTATGAAAAGAGCTGTTTCCGAGAGTACAGTAAGTGCTTTTTATTCAACAAATCAAATGTGGACCAAAATATTTACTAAAGTACAATCTCTACATGTTCAACTAAAGCGTCTATATTAACTCTATGCAGTATGCAGGAACGAGAAAGCTGGTCTAACGAACAAAATCAAATCCCAGAGTCAACGCCGAAGAGACTGTGATGTCACAACAAATGTTCTAGCTGTTGAGGTCTATATGGCTGTCTACCCAACAAAACATGGATAACTTTAAACCTTCGACTTTCATTCGCAAACGCAGTCCAGACCAGATATTTTCTGTGCGGAGTTTCATAGAAAGTTTAAACATCTGTATAATGTATCACATGAAAATACCATCATTACATCACTCGTGGTTGGTTTATAAGTAGTTATTTCATATTTCGTTCATTTAGCGCATAGATCTGTCATTTAAATCATGTCAACTTATTATAAACCCTCTAGATGGTACTTTAATGTAAAGCATTATTGTAGTGATTTTCACAATAATTCCGTAAAAATATCTCCATTGTATATTTAATTAGACATTTACAGTTGATTTTACAAATTATTTCTTGCTAAATAAATAAAAATAAATATTCAAACAGTAATTAAACCAAAGGGGCAATTTTGAAACAAAAAAATGTACAGAGTTAATATACTGAGTAGGTATTTGGAGAAAGATGTTTTCTCTTCTTCTGAAAGGTTTGACTCCTCCGTGTTATGACATCATTTCCTGTGAACAGAGCGCTTTTCTCAGTGCTTCACCTGGTGTCTTCTTATTTCGGTTTTCCTTGACAGTCAATAGCGAATATGGCATTTTTACAGAGATTTATATAGAATTATGTATATATACTCTTTTTTTTTTTGTAGATTTTTATGATGTTTGTCGTTTAGTTACTGTATTTTTTTTTGTTTAGTCTGTCTGTCTTTTTTTGACTACTTGCTGCTCTCCGATGTGGGAGGCAGGACGTGATTGCACAAAAACAATTCAAAGACTGAGAAAGCCCAGCCGCCATGAGAGGGGGATTGGCGAAATTAAACAAACAAACAAAACTGGAAGAGTGGACGCCATCATGGTATGGTATTCCTCAGATTGGGGCCGCTCTCAGTTCTGTAAGCAGACTGTATTTAATATTGTGCTAGGAAAGAGCGAGGGATCCCACTGGTCCAGCAGAGGAGAGATAAAGATGGGAGTGGGAGAACAAGAATGAACAAGGCTGTGTAGGAGAAGTCCTGAGTCCCTTTGGGCTCTGCTGTTTTGCGGAGATCAGAACTGGTACCATTTTTTATCCTTACACTTTAGCATCATCTGCAACAGGGAGTAAAAAGCAGACCAAAGTTAGAGACGCCAGCTGCAATGATTGTAATGCACATAAAATGAACATTATGTAAAGCATAAATGTTTAGCTATTTTTGCTAAGTGATTCATCTGTTATTGGCGTCAGCGATGGTAACGCTGTACCTCATGAGCGTGTTTGGAGAATGCGTCAGCGCTGGCCATCATGGCTGCCGTCCGCTCTTCCACCTCGCTCAGTTTTTGCCCTCTCTCATCCAACGCTATCCGAGCCCGAGCGAGATCACCCACGATGCCTGACGCTGCCCCCTTCATGCCTTCTATACCCCCAGGACCTGGAATGTGCTGAGCGAGACTGCGTGGTGCTTTTCCGGCTCCTGACTCACCGACTGAAACGCAAATGCAGAAACAGAGTGTGAAAAAAAGAGGAGGGAAGAATGCTGCAAATGAGGTGACAGCACAACAGAGCACAAATGAGCTCTCTGTTACGACAACACAGAACAGAACTCATTAAGATGGCAAAAAGGCACAAGAAGCACCTAGGCCAGATGTCACAGGTTTTACCAGTGTTATTTTTGAATTATTGATTATACAAACACACACCAACATATATATTCATTATGCATTTTTTAATATATATATATATATATATATATATAAAATGAACCTTATAATGCACTGTACAGTCTCATGAATAATAGTAACCACAGTTAATACCTTACAACACTTTGTAATCCATTGTTACACTGTGTATTTCAAGAGTTCACACTTTCCTCATAATGAAAAAGCAAATTTGGCGTGCTGTCCGGGGAGCGAGCCGGGAGAACGGCGAACCCTGAACCCTAATGGATGGAACCCTAGCGTGGGCAAGAGTTCGGTGTTCGGCTCGTTCACCGTCTGCCCCCCCAGAAAGGCGTGAATAGGAGTGGAAGTGGCGGAGAAGGGGTGGAGGAGGGATGCACAAAAGCGAGAATACACTGCACTCTTTAATAACACTTCATGAGGCATTATATTTATTTTAAGTTTAATACTTTTATTTATTAATATTTTTAGCTAAAATTAACAACATTGGTAATAGGTCAATATTTCATAAAAAATAATTTTGTATGTTGGATTCAAATGCCTTATTCAAAACCACGTTATATCTAAATAATCTGTGAGTTATTTATTCTAATAATATTTTTGTAGTAAACAACTGAAACACCATGCACAATACATACATGCCAGCTACTTTATTACATTCTTTGTTCATAAATCTCAGGTTGCCGGTGTGTTTTAGATGCTGCAGTTTTGTATAATGTATTAATGATAACAATTTAACAACAATAATAGCAACACTTTGTGGTTTTTAATTGCAATATCTACTGTGACTGGGAAATAAATTGTGCCTATTGAGAATTTGTCTTACAGGAATGAACCTACCCTGAAAAATATATTTACTAGAGTAAAAAGTGAAATGTTTAGGCATCTAGGGTAAAGAGTGATAATGAAAAAGAACTCACAGAGCTCTTCTCTGTCTAGAGACTGTGCTCCTCCTCCGAACAGACCCTTAAAGAATCCCCTGTTTGGAGCTTCAGGCGTCTCCACTGGAGTAAACAGCTCACCTAGCATTTCCTGTTACATGATAAAATCATAATTATCATCATCTTTAACACTGTGGTAAATACAGTGAGACAGAACCGTTTTACTCACCTGTAAGTTCTCGCAGACCTCCTGGCTGTAGGTAATCCTCTGGATCTCAGTAGGGGAAGTCAGGTACAAGGCCTGACCGAGGTTGGTGAAGCAGAACGTTCTTGCTATCCGCATATCTGTCAGGGGTAGGTAATTTACATCCAGCAGTGGTCTCAACCCTGGCAGACTGAAACAGCATGACACAGTGAGACATTTCTTCAGCTCTGGGATTTCACACCTCTATTACTCAAGAGCTGCAATGTGGAGACTGTGACAGTGCTGATTTTGTCCTTTAAAATGTGCCTTTAAATCACAGGGAACAAACATTAAGGATATTTGTAGATGCTATCTGCACTAATACCCCCAAGGTCTTCATGTTTGATGGTTAACTTTGACCTTCCTACTGACAAACACACACAGATGCTTGCCTGCCTTTCTGTCCTCTGAAGATTTATAAGCCAAAGCGATTCGAAGAGCAATACAGTGATTAGATCTGCGTTGCAATAGCAACAGGCCCCCTGGCTCTGACTTTGCTGAACAGTGGAGCAAGATGACAATATTGTATACTAAAAATAGCCTTATTTCCAAATTTACTGCATGTGTTACAGTATATCAATATCAGGCTACAAACAATTCTTCACATCACTGAAACAATCACTAGGCAGTGTGCTGAAAAACAAAGGCTTCAAAGGCCGACTGAGCTGGAGTCTTGAAAAGTGTAACATTTAGTATACTGTGTATGTTATTTAATATAAATTCTTTACAGCTGCCAGTAAGATATTAGGTTTTGTTCAGCAGGGATACATTAAAGATAAGATTCCTAATGCAAGTTTTCACAAAAATATTAAAACTTTTTTCAACATTGATAAATATAAGAAATGTTTCCTGAGCCCAAAATCTATATTTAATTAATATAAAAAGAAAAAGTTTAATCATGCTTCTTGCTAAAGTTTTATATACTGTACGTGTTAAAATAAATGCATATATACATAATGTTATTTAGAAACAGAATATTAGTTTTCCCAGTTTAATTATGGTGGATTTATAGATTTGAATGTATTAAACACACAGTCCCAAACGAATGCAGTTAAATCAACCCTCATCTGGCTTATGTTAAGGGTATCTTCTCTCACCTGAGGGTCATGATGTGTCCATTGGCACAGAAGCAGGCCACACAAATGCCAGTGTTCAGCTGTACCACATCTGCCCGCAGCACAAAAGATGTTTCTGTGATGTTGTGTTTAAATACGCAGGTCTGAGAGGGCAGGGAAATAACTTTGGCCTGTTTCTCAGAGCACAGCACAGCATATTGGTTTTCATTCAGTTCCTGGGATGTGGACGGGGAGACAGACACCGGCCGTCTCTTCCGGACCTTGTCCCGCTCCTCTCCATTGGCTGGGGCATTGGGTTCATACCATGGCTCAAACGCAGAAGGGAGGAGAGACCCTGTAGAATCTAGGAAAGCCAACCGGAGAATGCTGCCCTTCAACCTGACAAGAGTTCCTGTACAGAGAGGGTTGAGATGTCAGAGCTTTAAATTAAAGGAATAGTTGATCCAAAAATAAGAATTTGCTAAATATTGCAGCCAAGATGTAGATAACTTTGTTTCTTCATCAGAACAAATTTAGAGAAATTTAGCATTACATCACTTTCTCACCAATGAATACTCTGCAGTGAATGGGTGCCGTCAGAAAAATAACCCACAAGTCCATTCACTTTAAATTTTAGTTTCTGGCCAATAAACCATAATGCTTCCACCAGAGAAAGGGTCATCTCATCTGTTGTACGCAAAAAGTAAATTAATATCAAAGGATTACATTTTTTTTTACATGATTTTAGAATTATAGACTTTTTCTGCATTCTGCATTTTCAGCCAGAAGTGACAGTTTATTTATTACAAACACAGCTTTTTGCTTTACAAGATATTAATTGATAGACTTGAGTTGTGTGATTACTTGTAGATTATTTTTTAGAGTTCTAAAATCTCATTCTGATGGCACCCATTCACTGCAGAGCAAATTTCTCCAAACCTGTTTCGAAGAAGGGACAATCTCATCTACATCTTGGGCTCAGGCTGAGCACATTTTCAATCATTTTTCATTTATGGTTGAACTACTCCTTTAAACCTCTAATGTGCTAACTTACCACAAGGGGAGACAATGACTGGTTGCAGAAGCCTCTGCTCTCCAGCAGGGGGCATGTTGAGGGAGATTGCCAAGACAGTGCCCAAGGACGTGCCAACCAACAGACTAGGTGTAAGTCCGCCATCTGCTTTACGGTTGTACGTCTCACAGAAATAGAAAGATGTAATGGCCTCTCGTGCTTCCTTGTCAATACTGGTCACACTGGAGCTCCGTGAGCGGCTGAAGGAGTTGTCCCTGTTGTCTAGGGGTATGGAACCCCGAGGGGGACATACAGAGAGTAGGACAGTAGAGAGAAAAACACAAAAAGGTAAAGCCCCCACTCTGAGATGACAACCGACAGATTAACATCATTACTTTTTTCCATATCAGCCCCTTGGCCTTGAGCAGAATTAAGATCTAAAAAAAAAAAAATGTCTGCCTTTGTGATTGTGGTTTATGCACAAATTAAAATTTACAATATCCTTCAGTGGTGAGAAAATGACCTTTGATGTGGAAAATGAGGCAGTCTCTCCAGTGTGATGGAGACAAATGGTATTCCCAAGATTGGATGACCAGATGCCCTATTTTCCTGAAACACTTACATATTTTAGACCCTTTTACCCGACCTCATTTATTAAAAAAATGGCCCTACTAGAATATCTTCTAAAATAAATCTGCATCTGGACATGTTAAAGGGGTCTGAAAATAGGACTATTAGACATCTGGTCATCCTATCCAAGATGTATTCAGTCTAGAAATTAAAAACAAATAAATAAATACAAATAATGAAAGACTGTGACAGATAACAAAATGTTCATTTCCGTTATTATGACATATCCTCCTTATTTAAAACCTACACTATAAAATACATTTCAGCAAGATTTTCTAACAAAAGCCTCCATTTATTTTATAAAAAATATAGCAAAATTAGTTACAATTTCTAAATATATAAATATATGTATGTGTGTGTGTGTGTGTTTTATATTTTAATACAATCCTTTAATAGAATACTTCCATACAGAAGCTTAAGGAAAACTATATTTCAAAAGAGACAGTAGCTAATTATATAACTGTATTGTCTAAACAAAGCATTTCTGACCTTAGACCACAAAACCAGTCCTAAGTGTCAATTTTTCAAAATGGAGATTTATACATAATAAGAATAAATAAGCTTTCTATTGAGATATGGTTTGTTAGGATAAGACAATATTTGTCCAAGATACAGCCATTTAAAATCTGGAATCTGAGGGTGCAAAAAAAAAAATTAAATACTGAAAAAATCACCTCACATTGTCCAAATGAAGTTCTTAGCAAAGCATATTACTAATCAAAAAATAAGTTTGGTAGGAAATTTACTAAATATCTTTAGAAAAAACAAAAGCAAAATTGATCATTTTGACCCATACAATGTATCTTTGGCTATTGCTACAAATATACCCCAGCGACTGGTTTTGTGGTCCAGGGTCACATGTGTGCTTGGACCCCAATAATTGACACTTATGATTATATTTATTAACATTATCAAATGCTGAAGAAAGTTGTGCTGCTTAATATTTTTGTGAAAACCTATCAGTTAAATGCATCCTTGAAAAAAAAAAAAAAATCAATTAATGATCCCAAATATTAGAACAATTGTATACATTTAAAGTTTCCCTACTTAAACCAATTAACTGATGTCCTGTAAAGGTTTGTGATACGTGAGGGGGAAATGATCTTTATGCCAGACTACTCATCTGATGTTCATTTCAATTCCTCCTTGAGGGAATCATTCCTGCTGGAAAGTGATGACTGAACTGAATCTGATACTGAATTAAATAGCTACCAGCAAATGCTGACTTGTGTTATTCAGGATAAAAGTTAGAAAGACTGACAGAGGACCCTGACTACATGAAATTGATGCAGTGATTTGGCCATGGTTACGTGTACCATTTATGGAAACACTCGGCAGCCTTTTGATAAACCAATACAGTCACCATGACCCATATGTATGTCAGACCCATGAATCAATACAAAAAAAAAAAAATCAGCTTCAGAGGATCTTTTCTGATAAACTGTACTCATAACAATGTCAGAAACACTGAAAGGTCGGGAATTCTGACACCACCACAGTCTTGGGCTAACTGACATGAGATGTTCAAAGCTAATGAGCATGTGGACCCTCCAGTTTCTTATAATGTGCTGATGGACTCCACACTCAAAAGCTGTGTAGCATGAACACAAAGTCAAGGCTTACCCAAGTCTGGCTTTAGCTCAGTAGGCAAGCTTAATTTCCGTGACATCTTTGCTGGAAAAAAGAGAACACCTCTCTTTATAAACACATTGAAGCCTCAGTAAAAGCCATGCAATGCTTGAACTAGTAGTGCTTGAGAAAACACCAAGACAACATAGCTAAAGGGTTTTTAAATCATCCTGAGGGACACAAATGCTTCAAACAGGACAAAGGAGACGCTGCAATATTTTTCAGCGAGTCACAACTGCATAATGCTGCATGCTGGACAAACAGTGCTGGGATGTAAATGGGTGTAATTTGGCCACACAAAGCCCTGCTGAAAGGAAAAATAAATTAACATCAGAACAGACAAAACAATCATTCTCAGCACCCCATGCCACAAACATGCACTACACAGGACATTATGGCTTATATGGATGAGTTTGTACATTCTGTATAATATGTATACCCTCGCCGCATAGGCATATGTTGACTTCATAAATCTTCATAAATAAATAAATAGCTGGCAGATGAACATGTTTTGTCAGCACAAATATCTAAACACTCTTAAAACAAGATAAATATACTTGAGAAACAAAATTTCATAAGATAATTTAGTTTTTACTTTAATATTTTCCAATGTACATTACAGTTTTATATTTATTTATTTATATTTGATTTTTTTTAGACAATGTTTATGGTCAGTAAATAACTGAATATATATATATATATATGTATATAAAATAAGTCTTGCTTTTGCTTCTCAAATAAATTTTGTTTTCTTTAAGGAGGTTAAGATATTTTAAGTGGAAAAAATAAGTGTTTTTTTTGTATGTTTTTCTTTTTTTTGCAGTGTAATGTGCTCAGCAGTCATCAAAAAAAAATCATTAAAAAAGCAACAAAACAAAAACAGCCTTCACAGCTTGTCTATATAAGAACAACTTAAAAAAACAAAATGGTCTATTACCCAAAGCGATTTGTTTTCTTTCCTAATAGTACTCCACAAAAGCATATATAAGTGAATCCCACTGCCAGTTGCAATCCATCTAAATAAATGTGTGTTTTTCCAAATGCTGTGCGGAGATGTACGGACACAAAGAGACAGGAAGTACAGGAAGACAACAAACCGAAAACCTTCATTCCTACAGACAGACAATTATAAGACGCAGCCACCGGTGTGGCAAAAGAGAAACGCCTCAAGCAAAAATCACCACAAGCACATTTCACCATGTTACATGCGTGCTACATGAACGTAGCATGCAGTGGGAATTTCCATCAGGGTTATTCAAGTAACTGTTTCTGAGGACAGCTGCTTCCTGTTTTGTTCATACATAGAGACAGAGACAGTGCGGCTGAACAAAACCAGTGAAACCTCTTCTACAGTACACCGTCATCCAACCTTACCTCCTCTCCCTCCTCCATTGTAGAATTGCTGATGGTTTGACATCAAGACTTTTTGGGAGGAAGTAAAGCATACGAGCAGTTAGAGATATTTTACGCAACATACAGCGCAGGAGAGCCATAACGTGAAAGATTTTGCATCGACCCGTATTGTTTGTTATGTGTTTGGGTTTGGCTTTCTGGGGCAGTTGCAATCATTTGTTGTGTATCTTCCCGTGTTGAGGTATTACAGCAAGTGTACGCTGCTATTTGCACAATAATTACAGTATAGAGACCTTCTTTCAATATTTGATCAAACCACTTGCTGAGGGAAAAGCTGCAGAGGTCTGTGCTCTAACTGAAGGTTAAGTCGTTTTGGAAATACATTCTCATTCTGTTCTGACCTTTTGGAGCAAATCTTATCTCTATTTTGAGATCTGCCCCGGTCTCAGAGTGTGAATGTCACGCTCTCTTTCTAGAAGAAGTTTTTTTAGATTGTATTCAGCTTATCACGCCACCTTCGGCTGCGCTAAATGAATTAAAGAAAGAGAATGCAAATGCTTTAAGATTACCTTGTACTATCTGTGTTTTAACCTTGAATATTTTTGCATTTTAATTTTGCGTTCTATCCACAAAAACAATGCAAATTTGAATAATGATGGCACAATAATGTCTTTGCTTCCCACCCCAGAGGAAGACGTGATATTATAGCAAAGGTTAAGAATGTGGAGAAAAAAAAAAAAACCTGTATCCCTGGGAAAGTGTTATTTGCATAACATGAATCTAAAAACATAAGTAAAACCTCTGTGACACATCTTCGATTAAATATTTCGTTACACAATTCAGTGACAGTATCTGAAAGCAATCAATACCTCATTAACCACAGTCTAAAAGCACTCTCAACTAAGAGCGCTGTGTTTTACAGTGCATTTACAAGCTTTGCTCGTCTAGTAAATTTAGATTTAATGTGTCCTTTCCGCCCGCAAAAACAGCTGTGTCTTGCTCAGAGTCTAAGCAGCTGCTAAATTTTTTACTCTTTTGCACATATAATTTCAGAAACCACTTCCTAACAGTTCATCCCGCGTGGTCTTTATGATTGCTGTGGATGTTTATTTTAGCAAACGCTTTGAAACAGAGACAGTTTTGCTGAAGGCACAGTGCTGCTGCTCCTCAGGTCATGAATCGCCTCTTCAGGGGTTTGAACCTATGACTTGCTTCTAGCCCAGATGTTTAACCACTATTCTCCCATCAGGCGCGAGCAACTTGTCACAATGTCAGTCACTATTACCATTCATCACACTGCCAACCATCATCAGTCATCTGTGACCTTTGTGAACTTTTGTTCTCCTCTAAAGACACACGCACAAAGTTTAAAGAGGTTACATAAGGTGTGCTTTGTTAACACTGCCAATGATTTTCAGCAGAGGTTCATTTCATACTGAGAGAATAACAAAATAAATGTGTGTATAGTATGAATGAATTAGTAATTAATCTTAAAGGAATCACTCAAAAATCATTATGTACTCACCCTCATGTTGTTTTTCAGATCAGTCTAGTGTGTAAACACATAATTCAGGCTTGTTTTGTGAAATGGATCAATTAAGATAATGAAACTTAATTAAACGTAATACTATAAGGCTCAGAAGACTTGACATACACTACTGTTCAAAAGGTCAGGGGTCAGTTTTAATATTTAAAAAGATTCTTAAATGTTTTAAACAAGTCTGAGCATTGCTGTATTTATTTAATCAAAAACAAAACTGTTCTCTTTTTTAATATATTTCAAAATACAATTACTGGCTATTTTCAGTAGCCATTACTTCAGTCTTCAACGCCATATGACCCTTGCAAATAATTCAAATATGTATATTTGGTGCTACAGTAAAAAAATTTTATTACTGCCAGCTGAAAATATAAAATCACTTTTTTATGAATTTAATGCATCATTGCTGAATAAAAGTATTAACTCCCATTGACCCCAAACTTTATAACAGCAGTGTATGGCTGTAGTTCTTTTACAAGAAGAAAGTCAGTCGATACAGGTTTGGAACAACATGACAATGAGTAAATAATGACAGAATTTTCATTTTAAGGTGAACTATCACTTTAGTCCTGCGCAGAGGAATCGGTTGAAATGTTAAAATGCCCCCCTTTGGAGCTCACAACATCTGTGTTTCAGCAGACTCCGGTGTCAGGACTGATCGGTATGATGGTGGTGGGAGGCGGTATGGATTGCGTCAAGCTCTGAGGGGTGTTTTACCTGAGGTGGGGGATTTGCAGCGATCCTCTGAGGTGGCTGAGCCCTCATTAATGTCACAAAGCCCTGTAGAGAGAAAGCAAAACATGAGTGTTTCACTATGGAAAATGTGTAAAGCATGTTAGTATCCGTTGACTTGTGTAAAACTAGCCTACACAGTACAATTGCCTATACTCTTTAGTGTGAGGTGCAGGGTGTAGCTTTTGCTCTGATCTTGGAGTTGAGAGGCAGATGGACAGACAGGAGCTGAACCCAGCTGCTCTGATCAGCACTCTCCCTGTGTGCATATCCGACAGATCCCAGCCCCCCGCTAAATATCACTCATTACCCCCGACACAAACACGCACATACACACCAGATAATCTAACAACCAATCCATTGCCAAGTCCCAGCAATCATCTCTTCCTTACTAGCATGTGTTTAGTAATTTGCAATTGTGGCATCCACCAGCAGGGGTCACACTGCAGTATCCCCTCACTGCACTGCTGCATGTCCTGCCAATGGTGTGCTGTTAAAAAGGCTCACTGTGTTCATATGTATGTGCTCTGTCAGTGTTTGTGTGCATATCAGACCTCCAGAAGGCTGTCGGCTCTTGCGGGGAGATCGCGGTTGTCTCTGATTCGGATCATTAGAGCCGTACAGTTCCACAGTTCCCAGATTCAACAGAACAGTCTTCTGTAAGTAATCCACTACTGCCAGACCATTGCTATTGCCAAACACCACTCTATGTTACACACAAACATAAAAGACAGCAAGTGCTTTTGTCATCAAATTAGAAGTATTTTCTTTAGTTTATGCTGATTTTATGTTGGTACAGTATAGCAATACTTGTTTGATTTTAATCGAATTAATATAATTTATGCACCCAGTCATTTATCATTTATACACACATTCAAAATGTTGATGCATTAAAATGACCAAAAGTTTTATTCTATCCACTCTATCCACATTCTATTTAAATTTTTTTTTTTTTTTTAATTCCATTCTTCAAAGAGAATCCTGGAAAAAATGGTTTCCAAAAAAAAACTAAATTAAGCCATTTTCAAATTTAATACTAAACAAAAACTGTGCCAAATTAGTATATTAAAATTATTTCAGAAAAATCATATGACACCAAAGATTGGAGTAACAGCTGCTGAAAATTAAGCAGTTTTATAAAGCCTTTTGTGAAAAACAAACCAACATCAATGTCATTATTCATTGAAAATGTATGTTAATGTTTTAATATAACAAAAGAACAAAGCCAATAATAAATAGTGTCCCTTCATAAACATTCCTGACACAGTCTGCGGATTTATTTGCTGAGCCACCTGACAAAACAATGTAAAACAAGTCTCAAAATCAGGTAACTCACAAGCCATAGCTGGAGTTGATGGCCAAGCTGCTGATCTGTTGGGGCGGCTCTCCACTGACCCACACCAGCTGTACCACCAGCTCCACCTGATACCCTGGAGACTGCTTCAGAGGACTGTTGCGCACCCTGAGAGAATGACAGAGCGAGGACATGGGTTACACAACGTATTATAGCATTTACTCTATAATGTTATATATTACACACTAAGGATGGGCATGAGTACCCAAGTGCTTGAAAGTGTCATGATTAATCATAAAATCTGGTAACAGTAATACAAAGATGTGGCAAAAAGGGGCCTCATGGTGCGACTTTTTTGTCTGATTTGTCAGACAACAATTTGCATCACTGCTGTGAATATTAACTTTCAGTCAGTGGCAGCTAAATCCCTCAAGGCTCTCTTTTGAAACAGCCAGACAAAGCGTAACAGAACTCAGAAATCCTGAAATGTGTTTGTAAAAGTAGAACTATTTTTAACTTGACACTTGTATTTGGTGCATATTATCTGTTGGGATCTCACAAAACAAATAAGCTGGACACATGAACTACTTCATTTTCAAATCATGCTGAATCACCTGGTCATCAGGTTTTACCCAAATTAAGTTAAAAACAAGTTAATACAGGTGGAGTGCTGCAGTCAAAGCAAAAAGTCAACATACCAAATACTACAAATACTAAAAAAGAAGACTTTTAAAAATGTTGTAATCAAAAATTTCCACTGATAATAAAATTTGAAGAAACAATAATAATAAAAAAAGAGGGATTCTCCTTAGTCTCAGACTTTTGGATTTCTTGCGAAGCAGAATTACTTGAGGCAGGGTATGTTGTCTCGGATCCCATCTGATGAGTTGCTGCTAGTAGAGGTGTGTGTCTGAGGGGCGGCGGTTTGTGGACTGGGGGAGGTGCTTGGTGTGGGAGGAGCTGGTGTCTGATCTCCTCCCCCCTCTGGAGACTCCAGATCATTCAGCTCATATTGTAACCTGATCTCCAATAACTGTAAAACACACACACGTACACATGTAATTGACACTATTGTGATGTGTATGAATCAGCTAAATGCACTCACACCAGTTAATTGATCCCCATCGGTGTCGCTATTCTTAATATGAGACACGCTAATTGGTGTGCGTGTCTCTACCAAGTGAGTGTTTTTATGTGTGTGAGAGTCACGGGACTGAAGGTGCTAATAGGTTTAATTTGCCCTCATTATACAAAAAGTGTGAACGTTCTGTCAGCAGACGGTGGTAACACTAATGGTTTTTCCCACATTTGCGCCAAGAATGCTCCTCTGTTAACCAATCAGCGGTTAACCCCAATATGACTGTATTCGAATATTTGATTCATTATTATCCTGTTTATATGAGTCATGTATTAATATGTAAATATGTTGCGTTGATTAAGCATTAATAAAGCACTATTGCTTAATTGCTTCAGTCTACCACATTATATATTTTCCCACAATAAATCATATGAAAATTCAAATTATTCACAGATACATTTCCTAATAGCATTACCATAAGCACTCATTTATTTATGGGTCACGGAAACATCAGTATGCAAATGTACGGCTTCCAAAAAAACAGTGAGATGGCAAAATGAATGCCGTATTAATTATTCAAGCTCAATATACAGCTAGATGTGGTGAACATTAATTAAAACAGCTTTGAAAGGCTTAGGGATTTAGTTAAGCATCTGAGTAACAACTGTTCCTCGGATATCTTTAGCTGGCTCTGTAGACGGCACATACACATACAAATGCACAAACATATTCAAGTCACTGAACAACATCCATTTAATGAACAGATTTTATATTATTATTAACGTTACGAGTCATGGCAGTTGTCAGGAAACTAAAATAACTGGAGACAAGGAATAAGAGAGAGGCTGAGAGTCTCTATAAGGGCAGCATTACTCATTACACTTCAGAAATGTTTTTTTTTTAAAGTTACATACCTTTTACAAAATAATTCTAACATTAAAAGGTATAAACAACATATTTTACCTGCACAACCTCTGTGGTGATTTCCTGTTTGCTGAACCTGTATATGATGACATGGGCAGAGACACCAGCCACACAAAGCATGCGGCTCTCGGGACACCAAGACATCAACTGAATGGCGAATGGGTCCTCATCCACAATCTCCGTGCTGGGTTTCTCCTCCTTACAGCGTGCTTTCTCAAACACCTTAGCTGTCTTCAGCTTGTACAGCACCTGGAGCATTACTAAACATACGGCAAATAAAATTCAGTGGAAAAAATATGAGATACTTGTACTAGCCAATTAGCAGAAAATTTGAGATTTGTATTAACTTCACTATAATGTTAATAAAGTGAATCTGTTTAAATTGCTTTTAGAAATATTGTTACAGTGTAGCCAAATCTCATTAAACATTCATTTTTATACTATACATTTTAATGTTGTCTCGTGTTTTGTCCAATTTTTGAGGGTCTCTAATCCACTGACTCCAATTGTTCAGTTCAGCCAAAGCAAAAATTTTTTTAAATAAATGACATAAGATTAACCACTTTGTCTTAGCAGGATTAAAAAGTCCTGTCTAATTAGCTTTACATTTCATTGGTGAACAAAATGAGGGCCACTTTGGTTTTCAAATTATCTTCTACCACTAAGAAAACTCATTTGAATGTTAAACAAGTTCTTGTGTGAGGGGTTTGCAACCTTTGTGGTATCTTTAATACTGCGATATGTCCTATAGCACCTACAGGAGGTACAGGAACAGTGGAAGCTGTAGTCTGTCAAGCTTATCGTTTAAGCAAGGTCAAATGGCATGTACGGGTAACACTCTCACCACGCTGGCCTCTCTCAGCGTTGCACAAGGTCACACAAAGCCTGTGGGATCTGGGGAGTTTTTTTATGTGACATTATAAGGTCAGTCTCCACTTGGGTCATAAATCATGGAAAATTACCTTATTGTTAAGATAAATTATGTCTGATGTCAAGTTATACTCCAACAGTGGTCAGCAAAATCAAGTTAATTAATTAGATATTTAACAGTGTTAGTCAAATGGGATTGTAACTGTAGCCAAAGTCCCTTTCAGAGAAATTCAGTTCAACTGATTTGCAACGCCTCCGGGCAGCTATTTCAAGCATGCAACACCAACTCCTATCTACTTGAATGGGGAATATAATAATCTCATAAAACTGCTTTACCAATCTCGCATTCAAATGATGTATTTTTAAAATGGCAATAACACCTGACATAAACTGACCTATAAATGCTGTTCTCAAATTGCTTACATTGATTGAAAAAAACATGTATTTTGGGTTGATAAAGCCAATGGCCATGTGCAGTCATGTGGCCAACTGACTCTTTCCACAAGAGCCTCAGTTTTCCCAACTACTGTAATTCCGTGCTGCACTTTCCATTCACAGTAACATGACTGGACAATGTTGGTCTAGTCTTTGATGTAGCCTAAATATCAGCGCATGTAACTACAAAACCCAAGCTCAAGGGTTCACATACAAAGAATGACAAAAATCCTTCGCTTTTAGATAAAGGCGTCTGCCAATTCAATATGATAAGCAAATGTGTTTAACACAAGCATATGAGATTTGAAAAACTATTTTACCACGCACATTGTGGTAACTGGAACTATTATGCCGCACACAAGTGGTAAATGGGGTGAATGTGAAAGTCAGAAAGGCTCAGTACTCACTTGCTGAAGCATCCCAGAACTTCACTGAACCATCTGCATGCCTGCAAGAAGAGAAGAATGTTTTATTTCAACTGTCTCATACATTTTGTGGCGGGCGTCCCGAGCCTCGATCAGCGTCGCCCTGGCAACCAACCACCAGCACCTGGATCCACTCAGCACGGA
>JAUCMS010000045.1:11012577-11037723 GCA_032357445.1 Enteromius radiatus
CCGTTTTTGTCAATAAATATCACCCTCCGGGGCTTTCACCACGTCTGCTCTCACGTGTAGTTCCTCTCCCGGCCACAATTTTCATACACAAACCCACATAAACTCACTGGCACTTTCCCATTACCACATGTATTCAAACAAACCACTGAGGTAAGCTAAGTTGCTATGTCAGATAAAAGCTAGTCAAGAGATGAGAGGAAGTGCTCTTCCCACTGCTGTCAAACCCACTAAAAAAGTGAAAAAAGGCTGTCATCCCATGGGCGGTACATCAGAAAATGCTTACTTTTTTGTCATACTTCCCTTTCGCTACCATCTTGTCCTGCTCATTACCCTCTCTTCTGCAGTCTTCCTCCCTCCTCTTATACCCTGCCTTCTTCTTTTACTCCATTTAAGTCTTTTTTCGCCATTTCAGCATAACTACGAAAGGCAAGAAAGAACAGACCATACACACACACATTCACTCGCTCACACACAAGCGCACACTGCTCTTACCCAGTTATTATTATTTCAGGGTAGCTTTGTGTGCCCAAGCCCCAGTTTCCGCCACTGATAGGCCATTCCTGTGATGAACAACAGAACAACATAAAAGCACTTAAATCCACGAAAGCTAACCACATAAATCCAACATTTCTCGACATATGAGAATAAAGGAAATTTAGTAGATATTGCCCTGAAGCATATGAGCATTCCTGGGAAACGAAATAAAACGAAATCGGCCAATTTGTAAGTTTTAGTAAGCGTACTCTTAATATAATGACGGTGGCTTGCACTGGCAGCCACAAAACATTTCTGCAACGTGGGTGGAACCTTTATTAAACGGCTGGCGAGACTCTATAGGAAAGCACTTCCTCATGAGGCATGGAAGCTGAAGCAGTTTTTTCAAAGGTATTCAGAAGTGCTGCAATTCAAAGTGGGCCGTCTGAGTTAACTTGCTCCCTGTGGGAGACAGACCCACAACTTACACACCGCACTCCAGTCTTGGCTGAGAGGTCGTGATTTCTTTCATGCCCATAAATACCCCTGTCTGTGTCTCTGACCCACACAGTCTGAGAACACAATGTGCTGCACGGCAGGGGCCTGAAATCACGCAGGCGTATGGCAACAGGGCGATTCACGAGGGACTGTAATCTACTCACTCAAAAGCAAAGGTGTGTGTGTGTAGGCAGGACGTTTTAACTTAAAAGACATCATTAACAGATTAGCACTTTTAAATGAGTGTGTGCATGCTGTTGTACCTTTTTGCTGTAGCCCTGTCGTTTCTGACGAGACCCGACAGAGTAAAGTGCAGGTATGAGGTCCACAGGACAATCGGCTAAGTACTCACAACACGTCACAGGAGACTCATGAATCATCATAGGATACGGATTTTCAAAGATAGGGTAGCTGAAAAACATCAGAGGTCACAAAAATAAGATTGACACTATGGTGGAAAAGTGTGATAGTGGGAAACATGTGGGTGATACAAACCCGTTTTGTGCAAGGTCAATAACAACTAAATCCTTTTCGAGGAGGACCACTACAGCATATGGTTCCTGAAAATCTGCAGAGAAATGAAAACAGGATGGGTAAAATCAATAAATATTACATATTTGAGTCTTTTGAAAGATGATTTGGCACTGAAGCCTGGAGTCAATTTATCTTCTACATCACAGGAATAAATTGCTAATTAAAAATATAATAAAACAGAAAACAGTTATTTCAAAATGCTAATGCTATTTCACAGCACTGTTACTCATCATATAAATCCAGCCTTGCTGAAATAAGACTTTTATAGCATATGAACATGAGAGATGCAAATAGCACCCGTTCTGGCACTAACACTTATAATAAAGTATGGATCATATTTATGTGGTCTGATCCATTGAAGTTATGAGTAGAGACGTCACTGCATAAGTTTGAACCTCCTAAATGTCTCAAAAATGAGTCAGAACCAAAGACGTCTCATTTTAAATATAGCTTAATCAACATACAGAGCCAGGCACTGTTATGCAAGCAGAACTGTAAACACCTTTCCTATTCCTTCTGCATTCTTCACAGCTTCTCAGTTTGGCTTAATACAAACTCTAAACAAAACGGTTAAGGCTATGACGCAAATATACGAACAGATGCTTTGTTTGGGTAAGAACAACTGCATAATTATCTGTAAAAGTTTTTAATTCAGCACCATGCACAAGCTAAAGCATGTGATTTGATCAGGGTGTTATGTAAGGGATAAAGTACAGTAATCCTAAGTTAATTTATTTTTCTCAGCTTTTGCCCATTGAACATAGAAAACAAGTTTAAAAGAACAACAGAAATATAAATATAACATTATTAGTGTGCTTATTTTAAATGTTATACATACTTGCATAAAACATTTATTAATTTCTTTCAAAAAATGAACAAAAACCCCATAACATAAAAGACCCCAAACTCTTGAATAGTCTTAAACAACTCATTTTAGGAGTCTGACCAATCGAAGGATCAAGTGTTTCAAAGAGCCCCTAAAAAGTATGTTTAATGTTCTCTTTTTCACAGCAGCTAATTATTGACAGACTATTAACTAACTAAATTCCTATCAGCCTTTGCTACAGCTGCCTGCAGAAAGAAAAGAAAACACTTACTATTCATAAATAGCCACCAAAGTGATAAATTATTCAAATGGGTACGGCAGTAATAAACGAATGCAGTCACAGAACTGGATGTTATGAATAGAGGGAGCTTTAAAAAAAGTGATGTAAAATGTAATTACTAGGCAGCAGTTCCACGGGGAGAGCTCAAGCTCATCTACAAAGAACATGAAAGAATAGAACAACCCAACAAAACAAAGGTTCAAATGTCAGCAAAAAATGAAAAGAGAGGAAGTGGCATTGAGATAAAAAAGACTGAGCACTTATTGCAACAATACTGGACAGAACAGGTGCTGTTAATGAGTAAATCGACCTACATACCATTAGGATATGGCGTTTCACACAGAGTGAGGAAATCTACAATGGGATAATCCATCTCCAATACTGCTGTGCTCTTTCCATGCATTACTGTCAAGCATGGCCGTCGACCAACGGTGTCATACGACAAACCACCAGAGAAGATCATGAACGGATCCCTGTTCAGAACACAAACATACTGTACAGTGAGTTTCAAAAGTCAAAAAGTTTGTGTTTGTATTTTTCTCAAATTTTATTAAAGTGAAATACTGAAATTAATGTCTTTTAGAATGCCTTTTCTTTTAACAAAAGAAACACTTGAGCTGAAGGAACTTTGGTTGTGACCTAGAAATACTGAAGAATCTTAAGTACTTGTTATTTATTTTACATTTTAACTTTTTGTTTACTTCCAGGTTTAAATCAGCTTGAAATTAATTTATTTTTAATTCTATAATTTAATGTGGTCTCAGGCTTTTGGCTTACTTTAAAACAACATCTCGCTAGAAAAGTTGAACTTATGAACACTGTGCTGGTTTAGCAGCTTGTCCAGCAAAAACCAGCATGGACCACAATTCATGATGGTCCAAGATGTTCTGGAAAAACAAAAATGTAATGCTCCAGATGTTCACTTACCCTGCTCTTGTGGTCTTGTACTCTACTTTGAGAATGGGTTTGCAAGGCTCTGGCTTTTTTCCATCTTTAGGCTGCTTTCCTGAAACAGAAACAAACTTATTTAGACAGTTTCCTAAACTTTTTTTTACTGGCTCTGTCCCAAACAGAATACTTTGTAGAAGACCCCATTAAATCATCTGATGAGCATGAAGCCATTTGCATATTTACGACTGACACAGGAAGTTATCTAAAGGCTGGTCTCTGTTCCTCTTCAGGAACTCGAACCGCGTTGACAAGACAATGAGTATGCCTGTGCATGCGACCTCGCGGTTCTCTCCCGCTGCTGCTGAGGAACGGCAATGATTGAGATCACAAGGATCACATTTGGCAGAGGCTTCGTCTGTATGCCTTTCCTCTGATCGCTCTGCTTCCAGGAGTTCTGGAGAGAGTGCGCCAGGACGCAGTCAGTCTACTACTTGTATCGCCATTCTGGCCAGGCCGAGTATGGCTTAGATGGCTCTCTGTGGGAGATTCCAGTCAGGAGGGACCTCCTCTCACAGGCAGGGGGCATCATCGTGCACCCTCACCCAGAGTTGTGGAAGCTACTAGTGTGGCCCCTTCGGGGGCACAACTCATAGCCTCCGGTCTCTCAACCGAGGTTGTCGAGACCATCCTTGAATCCAGAGCTCCATCCATGAGGAAACCATATGCCCTTAAGTGGAAACTTTTCACTTCTTGGTGTAGAGAACACCGGCAGGATCCAGTTAACTGCCCAGTTGGTACAGTGCTGGAGTTCCAGCAGGCCAGATTCTCCACTGGGGTCACCTACTCCACCCTGAATGTTTACGTGGTGGCAATATCGGCCAATACCATGCCTCTTTCGGTTGACACACAGTTGGTAGAGACCCCCTGGTTACACGGTGCGCTGAGGTTGAGGCCTCCAGTACGATCCCAAGTCCCTACGTGGGATTTGGAACTAGGGTTACATACATAACCTTGAGACGTTATTGTTTGTTTCCTAGATGTGAAACACTGTTCATTTAGGGTTGCATTATCAAACAGGGTTTTTTTTATAAAACATCCTGTATATTTTCTAAACTTAAATGAGTGAAGTTGTCATTTGCCATATTATGAAGGAATTTACAGCAAACAGTCTATCAAGAATTATGTCACCAAGGAGTAGACATGAAGGACCTCTGCAGAGGCTGAGGGTGTAATTTGGAATAGAGCCTTTCTCTCCCACAGACAGGAAGTGTGTCACAGAAGAACTACTGTACATAAGTACTTTCATAACAAACAGAAATGTTCTCTATGAAACATACTGATTTATGTAATTCTCCTCTCCTCCAAAGCAGTTTGTTGAACAAATACCCTTAAAATGGTAACTGTCCAAAAAAATATTTTAACTAAAAGGGTGTTTCCAAGATTTCAGTCTTTAGATGGGCTCAGAAGAATATATAGCTCAAACATTGCATTTAAAATAATTGAAATAAATGTAAAGAATTGTGCTGCTGTATATAAACATACATAGGAAAAACTGCATCTGCTTAAAAGAGAAAAATGGAGCAGATTAGTCTCAGTTTTTTTGTATGGCTAAGATAAAAGACAGCGGGGCTAATTCCTCCCTAAACAGGGCCTACTAATGCCTACGGATTGAAAATACCAAAATTCTGACAGCATTTTATGGCTTTTCCCAATTAGTTTCTAAATCTGGCTGTCTGATGTTCTCCTCTCATGGAGGCATGGTGAGGCTGAAGGGGTTCTCGTATCAAGAGAGGACCGTAGTGGAGGCAAGGACGTGCACCAAAAGGAAGAGCATGACCTCACCACACTCATCACTAAAGACCACAACACAGGCAGTCTCCATGGAGGAACAAAATGAAAATTAAAGCTTCACTTGAAATGGAAATCAGGGAAGGGGAGGTGATTGTTTTAAGTTGCTTTGTGAAGGAGGGACAAAAAAAAAAATCTAATTATAACCCTGAATTAACACGTCTTTGAGAGAGGTGTGATACAACCTTGTGAAATACACATAATTAATTTTGCAACCCCTATCCTGACAAAAAATAAATTTGAAGAAAATGAGTTTGTGTGTTTGAGCCAGAAAGAGAGAAAGATCACTAACCGTGTGGCGTGATTGTCTGTGCAGGCTTGGCTGGGGACTTTATATTCCATATGGTCAGTGTGCCGTCTGAGTGACTACAGATAAACTGCTTCCCCTCATGGTGCCAGGCCACAGAATGGATCGCCTGTGAGTGAGAATGACAGTTCAAGACAGGAAAAAGAGCAGAAAATAAAGGTTAGCAATGCTTTCATGGGGATAGACAACTCAAGGGGCGATTTCCTAATAATGACTCACACCGGTAATTCCAAAGAACATTAATATATAAGATATAAGTTATATAAGTTGTGCCTACCCAGGTTAAATCAAAAGGCATGCTAGGATAAGTGATATAAACAAAAGCTATATTTCTGGTGTTGAGCTATACAATTGCTGCAAATAGTGAAGCTAGTAGGGATGTTACACACATTCTGCATCTGAAGCTTTGTTTCTTTATATAGCTTTGTTTTGTACTGTTGTTGTATTGACTGAAGGCTTTGGCAATACTATGGGGAAAACAGTCAGGCCAACACAGCACAATGAATGGAACAGAATTGAATCAAGGGGAAAAGAAAGAGAGAAAATGCACAGCATGAGACTGATGTATCGAGAGAAAAGGGAGCCAGTGAAAGCACAAAGAAAGCTGAAAGAGAGTTCTCATTATTTTCTAATTAAGCGCAGTCTCCTCTTGTTTAGCATAATGATGGCGGCTCTATCTCTGTCTCCGGCAGACAGTGGGGACGAACCTCAGCAGACCTAACTAATCAATGAACCAAGTGCTACATCATTACAGGAGCATCCAGAAAGGAGGAGCCAGACGAACACCCACACACACAAAAATATGCTTAAGCACAGCTACACTCACAACACCCCGCTATGATTAGAAAGGATTATATTGCTTGCATAATATATGTATTGAAGGTACAGAACAAATGGCTGTGGAACACAATTATTCAGCATAAATTAAGCTTTTTCCAATGAAGCTTGAAGCAAACTATTTTGTGTAGAATTGCATTCTACATATGACATACATTTAAGGTTCTGCAAAAGAATTGTATAAGCAAGAATGTAATTTGTTTGAATGCATGGATTACCTGAACGGGCTACTACATTTGCCAAAATAGGCAACAGAATATGCCATGGAATACTGTATCCCATTAAATTCGACCAGTCCTTTCTGATAAATAAATAGCAAATATCTTAATATTGTCCATGATTTTTATCAATATTTCACCACTGTGATTTACAACAAGAATCTGATAAAAATGCAAACTAACCCTAGTGTAGACTAGAACTTGTGGAACTGTGCATGAAGACGAGTGGAAATAATGTTATTTTTTTAATGAATGTCTTTAGGGGTGTGCCTGACTAAGGATTTTCACAGTAGAATCGACATTTTCGAATCTAGTCGACTGATAGTCAAATCATATATTTGGGGTTGGGCAAAATAAAAAAAATGCCAGTCATTCGACATTAATCACTACACACAGGGAAAATGTATAACGGACAGCTCGCAGATAGAAACGGAGTAAATAATGTTTTATGTTTCCATTAAAAGAAACACTAAGTTAACCCTAAGTATTCACTTTATATTATTTACAGTAGAGCTCTCATTATAACGTTATGTATATGAGCTGCGTTTGCTGAAGATGAGTCAGTGGGATTTCATTGATCTCATAATAGAATACACTTTATACAAAATAACGTTAATATTACGACTTGTAGGCTATCTGCAAGTCTATGCGGCTCTGAATGAACTCCTTTTGTGGACGTGTTCTTCATGCAACAACCTGCAGAAAATTCACAGCGTTTTATTATAATAGTGCTCTCATAAATAATGTTATGTATATTACAGTCCCAGTCATAGTTATTACTGTTTTTCATTGTTTGTCTTGCTCGTGCTATGTGCGGAAGAGATAAGGGCTTTACTACAGCGTAACTCAACCAAATCTTATAGGACATAAATAATATACACTACATATATAAACCAGCTGAAATATTTCGAAATCACTTGTACTCTACCTGATCGAAAAAAATTCAGTCTTTCACGCTGCCTCAATTTGAGTTTAGTTAAAGATTTAAATCCCTGCCACCAAGATGCACATCTGTCGCTCACAGATTATGGAAAATGAAACTTAAATTTAAATCTATAGGGGTGGTTGGATTTATTCAAGTAGGTTAAAATATTTATTAAAAAGCTTCTTTCTTTTCAGATTCTTATTTACAGCATTATTTTAATAAGCTGTATATTAACATATTGGGAGAAAACTCATAGTTCTAAGTGAAATCAGACATTGAGCACGCCCATATAGTCAAATGGTATGATCATAACACCCCGCGAATATTCAACTGATAGATTGGGAGTTGAATCAGGCTCCCAGAATCAAAGCATTGAATCATCGACTATTCGAGGACAATACTAAATCCGGCAGTAACCACTAGCAGACACTCTCACATTCAGATTGGTTCTTGATCAGTATACAGTTCATTTTTAAATTACTATCACCATATTTAGTGATACTTCAGTGGTTGATTGTTAAAATTCATAAATGTGAAGGACAGGCCTAATGAATACATTTCTTCAGATATTACAGTCCTCATTGGTTGCATCCTTGTAAACCCTGCATTCCACAGCTTCCGACTTGTAATTATACTCATAGAGTGACAAGGACATGTGGGTTGACTGTATACATGTCTTTGTGTGTGTGTCTGTCAGCTTGAGAAGGGTCTGAAAGATAAGCAGCCAGTCTTATAAATGACACCTTAAAGACACCACGACCTCTGCTCTATCCTATGCTTCTCTCTCTTTATCACACATTTGGAGATACCCACAGAGACAGGGAACTGTGACACTGTCATACCTCTGACACATGCACGCACACAGAGGCCCAATTAGAGCTAAAGAGGTCTGCTGGCTTTACTGCAGGCAGCCACAACCCGCCTCTTCAGTCCAAAAATATTGCTGCCGCTGCCACTGCCCTCACACACACACAAAACACATCATTCCTGCAGTGAACGTCAAGCCTTCCGGAACAAGGTCAGCTGGCCAAAAATGACTACTGTAGAAGTGCACAGCATACACATATAAAAAGCATATATTATTTACAACATAATTACTGTTGCTCATATTTACAGTTAGCGAGTTGAACAATCTATTTTGTATTAAAAATATATCATACACTAGGACAGCAACCAGAGACTTTAGTACAAACCAGGATATCTCTGCTACAAGCAATATTGTAGCAACAACACAACCAATTTGTTTGTATTTTACCTCACTCGTACAGTTTGGGGGCGGGGTTAGGTGTAGGTAATTCAAACTAATTCTTATGAATTAGCAACATGTAGCAAAAGATTTAGCAAAAAACATATACATTTGTTTGAGTAAGGACCTTTCCCGTCCCTCACTCTTTCTCCCACTTCACTTCCTGTCTGCTCTACACTGTTCTATTGTTATAAAATTATCCTTAGGAGATCTATACAGGCGGAGCTGGGGAAAGTGAAGGTTTCTACAAGCACTATTCAAACTGCTACAGAAAACACTTGTCAAGTATTTGAAGAGTAAGCAGCAAGCTCATTGGCTTTGTGTCATTACAGGCAGATTGGGTTGAGGCTAAATGTTTCATGACAGAAATTTGTATAGATGCAAGGAAAAATGTAGTTATATCTCACTCTATATTGCACACAAGAATGATTAAATGAAACAGGAGAAGGAGAGAGGAAAGGAAGATGGAGAAAGCAAGCTTATTAAAATTTCTATTACACAGAACTGCTTGTCCATACAGTATTATCTTTATGCTACTTGCACTGATCCTTTCCTTATCCTTATTTCAGCATTTCCATCCATCTATAACAGCATAGCTCCTCGCCGCCTCAGTGCTAATTCTGCTGCTCATTGCACCTCAGTGACCCCTTCAGCACTAATAGCTTCCCATGATCTGATATGATGTTAATTTTGCTGTCTATTGCACTTCTGTGACCCCTTCAAAGATAAAAAGGTTCTCAGGCAACATCTGCATAACTAAAGACAGTCTGATCAACCTGTCTGAACTTTTTTCTTGTTTTCTACTTCATAATTATTAACAGTAAGGCACTATGGGGGCGTATGATGCACAATGGTGTTTCATAGTACGAGAGTGACGCTGTGCTCAGCCCAAATGACACCTTGCTACCCATACAGAGCAGTGGATTGTAGGACATTTATCTCTGATGTACTAATCAATCAAGTTAAATGAAGGCAGGAATAAATCAGACATCCAGCCAGGCACAGTCATTCATCAGGGTACAGATGAGTTGTCCTCTGAGAAATTAACTCTCAATCACACACACACACACACACACACACAGATATACGCTAACACACCAATGAGGGTGTTACACTAAGAGATGGGTTTGATACGCATGTGTGTGTGTGTTTGTGTGCTTGTATGTCTTATTCCTTTGCACTTTGCTTTGGGCACATCACGCTCATCATAATAACTAATGTATGCTGGCTGCCACTGTTGACAAAAGCCATCGAACCAGCTTAAACTGGAGTGGCAGATTGTTCTACGGAGGCTATTCTGATGCATGTTAATAATTTCCAGGACACGCAGACAAAAAGATCATTTCTGGAAAAAATAAATAATATATAAAAAGCTGAAATGAATTGCTCACAACGAATTCAACAGATATTGAGCCAATAAATGGATTAAAAAAATTCAGAGGCATGGAGACATAGCTCAAATTTCTAATTTCATCCATTTTTTGAGATATTATTATTGTTTATTTGTAAAGAGAAAATTGAAAATCAGATTTTTATTTAAATAAATACTTTAACTCAGCAAGTATGCATTTATTTAATCAAAAGAGACAGTACATTTGTAAAAATGTGTAATGTCACAAAATATGAATATTTTAAAAGAAATACATCTCTTTTGAACTTTCTATTCATAAAGTAAAACACACAGAGTAATATTAAGCTGTTTTCAACTGATAATAGCGTGACATATTTCATTAGTCCTCAATCAGCATATTAGAAAGATTTCTGTCATTGGATTTTGAAGTTCAGTTTTGCTATTCCAAGAATAAATAATATTTTTTAATCTATTAAAATAAAAAACCTGTACAAATATTTTACAGTTTTGCTGTAATATTGTATTCTTGGACAAATAAACGCAGCCTTCTGAACCAAATTGTTAAAGGTAGTGTGCTTGTTTTGAACAAGAAATTAATTTATTAATACTGTTACTAAATAATGTTAACAACTTTTTAAATATAATTTTAACTTGTTACTATGTCTTAATAATTATTGGATAATTATTATATTAAAAAGCCCTTAAGATTATAAATTTGAAATACACGCCCAGTAAGAACTGCAAACTGAAATCTCCTATAGCTATAGTGCTCACTTTTCCATTCAGTAAATCATTTTAGGGAATCTAGTTAATATTAATGAATCATGATTTTATAATGTGTCTCTTCACTATTCAGAACATTCCTGAAGAAGACACCAATATGAATGAATGATTGAGTATAAGAAGAACTTCCAAACTACAAATTGCCACTTATTCTTCTCAAATACCAATATTCATTTAATACTGTAGCACCAAGCTGAACAGACGATGTGCCTACTTAGAGATCTAATCAGCATACTTTATTAAAATTAAAACATCTCATGAATATTTGTGCAAGCATTTCCATATTCTAAGCATTTGTACCACTGCAGGCGACAGGAGCCTGGAATACAACATTGTGTGACAATACATACCTCATCGTAAGTGTACCGGTAGTCAGCTCTCTTTGATTTCAAATCCCACAGCACTACGATCCCAGCCTCAAATCCTATTATGAGCTGAACGAAGAAGAAAGATGCGGGGGGAACAAGAAAAGAAGGAAGATATGCTGTGAGTCTGCTGAACCTGACCTGTAAACTGATGAGAGTTCACTGAGGTGGTGATGTAAAAAGCAAATGACGTGTTTCATCAAATAAAGCATTAAATAGCTGTTTGGAAAAAATTCTAATCCTTTTTCTGATTGTTAATCCAAAACATCCCTTCTTCATTCTCCAACAAAATCAATGAATCAGACAAAACATTCTGCTCAAAATATGAATGAAAGTGGTTGACCACTATGGGTTTTTTAAGGCCAATGATGATACCAATTTCTTGGAAAGCAGGGTGGCCGGTAGCCGATATTAGGCTGATATAATTATAATTGTTTTTCATGTTTAGGAAATTTTAAATAATTTGAAAATGGATTACATACAGCACATATTTCATATTTTTCATATTTCATACAGTGAAAATGACATGAATATGATAGTGGGCAAATGCATATGCATATACCATTTGAAATCAAGAGTTTAAAGTTTGTCTAGTGAGGCTAAACTTTGCTCCTGTCAGCATTTAATTCACACAGACCAACAGTCAAGCAGAGAACACACGATCATGCAGGACACACACGCATAATTCACAAGAACTCAACTAGATGCGACTAAGTCTCCAAATTTTGGGAATTTAAATTCCCAGATTTAAAGATTTTTTTTAATTATATTTGGTATAAATATTTGGTTGTCATGGTATTTGCTGAATGTTGATGGCAAACAAGAAGGCATTATACTGTTTGCTTTTCTATAACTAATAATATTACTTCAATCATTATAATATTCTTTGTATACATTTTAATTCCTTTATTTCCAGAAAAATATATTGGTCGATGACGATATTTAAAAAAAAAAAAAGGCCAAATATTAACATTTCAAGAAATGTGCAAGTTGTTATCACCATAATTCATTTATTATGAAAGAAATGGTTCACCAGAAAATGAAAGCTCGATTATTTACTTCTTTCAGACTTGTATTTTATCCTGTACCGCGCAAAGTTACTGTATGACTTTTTAAGATGCTTTTTTAAGCCCTATATCTTCGGTCCTGAGTTGTAAATGCATGAGAATGAGTGGTCAGAAAATTCATCAAAATATCTTTTAAATAAGACATGTCTCCTGTAATCTGAGCTCAAACCCTTTATGTTTTTAAAGATGCAGTGGTAGTATATGAATTGATAAAACGACAGAGTTCTGTCAGTCAAGAGGGAGGGACAATGTGTTTTAGGACCCATTAAGAACTGAGTGGACTTATTATGGATCGCAGAAGGCAGAAGTGGGATGGAAGAGAGAGAGTGGATCATCACTGTAAAGGCGCCTATGAGGAGCTCCCAGCTGCCAGATCTAAGAAAGAGACAGACAGTTTGTCATCCATACAAAGGCAAAACCCCAGCAGGTGTGTGCCGGTCTCTCTGCTCCCCTCTGACTGTGTGCTGGCAATTAGTGAAGGTAAAATTAATATCTAAAAAGATGCATTTGGAAGTAGTTGGAGCATTTGTTCATCTCCTTCATATCTCCTCGATCATTTGTTTTCAAAAACAACATAATTTGCTAACAAGCTGTGTGAGATTAGACCCAATTACTGAACTGTGCTGCACTGTAGGAAAGAAATGTCTTATGAGTTCAGAATGGAAAAAACAAGAGCTTTGTGCGAAGTAAGGGAAATGAATTATTCATGTCAGGAAGTGTTGATTTGTTTTCATGCAGTTGAGTAGGCATCACCTTACCTTGCCCTCATCCATAGGATTGTCACTAATGTGAACGACTGGGCCGGGGTGGGCCTTGGAGGACCTGTGAGAGAAATACAAGTTTGGGATTGGTGTTAGTTGAGAAGTCAGGATAGACGAGTTCAAACACAGAATGGAAAATGTATGAAGACAGTGTGAAAAGGATCCTTGGGGATGTGTATGTTTGACTGTGTGAAATAGAGAGGAACTTCTGTTTAAAGTAGTAGTTTTTAAAGACAAGCATATATTTGATTTAAAAAAATAAAATACAGTAAAAACAGTAATATTGTGAAATATTATTACAATTTATAATTTTTAATATATCATTTAAATTTAATTTATTTCTGAGATTCTGTGAATTTTTAGCTGCCGTTTCTCCAGTCTTCACTGTCATATGCTCTGGTAATTATTAAAAAAAGACTGTGTTTATCAGTATGTTTCCCAGCATGCACCAAAGATTAAGTAAATAAGTATAACTGGACAGTCTGGTATGCCATGCAACTAATAAATAAAAAAAAGATTGTCATACAGATCCGCTATCAAACAGAACATATCATAAATCATTTAATATTAATCTCTATTGGATGACAATCCCTATCAACACACACAAACACTCGGATACACACTTATTCCCAACACATCAATGAAACAATAAAACTGAGAAAATAAACCATGATATATTCCATACAGAGACCTTTCCATAACAATGCCAATCCCCCAAAAGGTTTGATGGCATGCGTTTAGAAAAGATGAGATTTATCACTACTAAAACGGGATGTTTCTCATAAAAATGTCTTCTTTAACAATACGTTACAAAATCCAAGAGTGGGATTCTTGCCATGCATTGCTGTTCAAAATGAAAGGGTTTTGCATAATGCATCGAATAATTCATGACAGGCTCCTATAGGGGCATCTTATATTTGAATCCAACCTAATCTTAATTCTTTCATCCAGATACTTGCTCCATTAGGCTTTTGAAATATGAAATATATAAGTCTCCAATGACATTCAGTCAGTTTCACCCTCAAGATTATTCAGTTAAAATTTCATTAAATACATAAAAGAAGCTTTGAGATCTCCCCGGGACACAATGGTGTAAGCGAGAAATTTTACAAGACCACTACTGCCCACTCATTTGCAGCCCATGAATAATATGCCATCATTACTTTGGTTAAGAAACAGCCCAATAGATCGGAAAGAGCAAAATGTTTCATTCTAATAAATACAGGCCTAATAAAAAGGCAGCGTACTGATACTCCTATTCACAAATCCCTTAACAATAGGTGCTACTTCAGCTAACAATATTGTGGACGCCCATAAGCCATTGATTGTACTGGCAGGAGTCTTATTCCTTTGTACCCTCTGCCAACTGTGTTGTTGACGGCTCTCAGGCACAGCATTAGACGCCTATAGTGATGACAGCCGTGGCCTAGACAGGGGTCCTTCTCTCCCCTCCAGCTACATTCTGTTGAGCTACAGCGTAATGAGTAGAGACGGAGCCTTATACGTCTGTTACCGTGATGGAGGTTCGACAGACAGGGGTCCTGATCTGTGTCTGCGATGTGATTGACAGGTACACGGAGAATTAAAATCTGTGCCACAGTGCCCCTCACCTACTCACCGTTACAAAATACAGTGAATATATAATTTTTCATTAAATACCGCAGTATGTATTATAAACTGTTTATCTGTGCAGTCTTTTTGATGTGCCTCTGTAATCTTTAATCAAAATAACTTCCCCTCCCTCTTCAACAAAATCTATTGTCTTCTCTGAGATCACAGCAATAGCAAACAAGAATCCAACAATTTAGTTAATCCCCTATGGATAAAAACCAGTCCCGCCCTACAGTTTTTTTGACCACTCATACATCACATTAGTGTAGAAAAGACTATCACAATGTCTATTCCTTGACAACTTAAGGGTTTTTTCATAAATACTGTTTAATGGCTGCTTATTTTAAATAATTTTTTTAACCTGTAGCATTTAACCTGCAGTGTTAGGTTTTAACATAAGTTAATTTACAACTGACTAAATTTATTTATCTCAAATAAAAAAAAGAGTTGTATTATCAGCCATTTAATGGATCGGCCATAAAAAGGATGTGAGTAAACATTAAAACATAAAAGTACATAAATATTCTAATGACATACTGACATATTATTATTATCATATTCTCTATCAATATTTGCTAAGAAATTACCTTCAAAGATAAATGACATGCAATAATAAATTATATGAAATATTTCATTCAGTAAATAAAAAAGACTAAGTTAAAAAAAAGAAAAGACAGGTTCGCAAAAAATTGAGGTATTTCCCTTCAAGCAAGCAATTCCTTGTTACAAAATTTCCATAGAAACATTCTGGACACCAACCACAATGTATAAGTAAAGCTTAAAGCAGGGATGGGCAACTTCGGTCCTGGAGGGCCGGTGTCCTGCAGAGTTTAGCTCCAACCATAATCAAACACACCTGCCTGTAACTTTCTAGTGATCTTGAAGACATTGATTAGCTTCTTCAGGTGTGTTTGATTAGGGTTGGAGCTAAACTGTGCAGGACACCGGCCCTCCAGGACTGAAGTTGCCCACCCCTGGCTTAAAGGGTTAGTTCACCCAAAAATGAACATTTTGTCATGAATTGCTTACCCTTATGTTGTTCCAAACCCATAAGACCTCTGTTCATCTTTATATTCATATTTTTGATGATAATCATAGAGCCCTCCATAGACAGCAATACAACTGAAATGATTCAGATCCAGAAACATAGCAAAAACATCTGTAAAACAGTCCATGTGACATCATTTGTTTAACCTCACTTTTGCAAAGCTACTAGAATACTTTTTTGCACAAATAAAACAAAAATAACATTATTTACTCGTCTCCCATGACTTACGTCCTCGGTCATGCTCAACGCAACGCATACGCAAGCTTTTGACATAATCAGCCTTGTTTACATCTGCGGCTGCTTGCATCTAGAAGAAAGGGTACGCTTACGCTGTAATGTTCTCTAAAATGGCGGAAGACATAAGTCATAGGAGAAGAAAGGTTGAGTAAATTATGCTTTTTTGTTTTCTTTACGCAAAAAAAACATTCTCTTATCGTTGCAAAACTGTAGTTGATCCACTGATGTCACATGGACTTTTCTTTACCTATGTTTTACCAAATTTCTGGATCTGGGATCATTTCAGTTGTATTGCTGTCTATGTAGGGTCTAATGGCTCTCTGATGTCATCAAAAATATCTCAATTTGTGTCCCGAAGGTGAATAAAGGTCTTATGGGTTTGGAATAACATGAGGGTGAATAATTAATGACAGAATTTTAATTTTTGGGTGAACTTACTGGCCTCTTCTTTATAACATCATAGTAAATCCATAGTAATTGTTAACTTAATTTCAAGTGTAACACTTTATTCACCAAAAAGTGCTATTAGTTCTGTTACACATTTGAACTTTCATTACCAAAAAGTGTTGTTACCAATGTCCTGTTACACATTTGTACTTACACATACCATTCAGTGGGTTGTAACATATGTGTAGTTAAACAAACATTACAGCTGTAGATAATATATGCTGACAGTGCACTGTGGTTACATACTACTTACACATCTAGGTGCTATGTAAGAACACAGGTAGGTATTAAGGACCCAATACAAAGCGGAACCGAAAAATTCAGTTCATGAGGTCAACGAGTACATTTGGCGCACACTGAACCCTGTTTAGTTAAAAGACAGAGGGTGAGCGGGACAGAAAAAGAGGGAAGGAGGGAGCAGCAGCACCTCAACACAAAGGTCAAGGTGGCAAGCGTGTTGATAGAGTGACTGATGTTAACTACTCCATTCCCTAGACCTTGAGATCCTAATTTACGCTCTCTCCTATCCCTCAGACCTTACTTTAGGAGAAACAGGCTGGTTTTAGAGAGCTGATCACCATGGCAACAAGAATAGGATGGGCAAAATCTCATTCTGTAACTGCCGCCCTCACTCTGCACTGTGTCTTATTCACTCAAGACACCTTATGATTACATAATTTCACCGTTTCACCTACTTATACCCTCCTACCCACAATCCTTATTTGAGCTCCAAAATAATCATCACACTAAACGTACATACCTCTTATTCTTACACCTTCACTCTGATTGTGAGGAGTGCATGTTGACTTGAAGTTTAATTTCCCGTCATTAGGAAAAACCACAGGGAAAGAGCAACACAGCACAGCATTCGTTTCCATCCCTACCAGCTGTGCTTGTGCACGTGTACACGTGCGGAATCCAAGATGCAATTCGCTCACATTTTAAGTGAGTGCATCCATTTGCTTTAAGCAATAACACCTGTCGTGCAAATCAAGTCTCTGAAATGGATGTCAGTTGGTTAATAGACTCTATATAAATTTCATAAAGGTGTCCGCTATACACTGTTTTAATGACTGAACGAGTACGTATATACAAGCTCAGCATGCCTCAAGACCTACTGCTGTCTGCTTAACCTTGGCCAAGGAGACATCCATACATCAGTGTCTTTGTTGGCAGAGATCTGGATTTATGACAGAGCATTGTCAAACCAAAAGACATGCACAGACTAGTTGAATTGCAGAGACAATCTGTTTGTCCAGGGGGCACGTTGGCGTTTGCTTGCACCCAGTCTGTGCACATGGGAACAGCTTAAAAATTACACCACCTGCTATTGTAACCCTTGTAACATGCCTCGATGCCCCCTTGTCAATGCGGCATCACACCACTCCATTATGCCCACCTTTAATCCCCTGACAGCCCACACAGTCAAAGTACCAACCTACATGCCCCCGTACTCTAAAACAACACCGCGCTACTGACACCTGCAGCAACAAACAGTTTTTTCTCAATGTCTGGCATCATGCCTGCATCACCCACCACCACGTTATCATGCCTACAGCAGAGTGGCATGCCAGATTTCTCTTTCTCAAACAGCCACATACCATCTTGGTTAGCTGCTGTGGTGTAGCTACTACTGTGAAGTGCATTCTGATAGCGTGATTATGGAGAAGGATGTTTATGTACACACTTGAATGGTACTGTTTTTAAGAGAATTCCCTTGTTTTTGACACTTTATACATGTCTGATTAATTATGATAAGGAATTAATCTAGCACGAAAAATAGCATGTGTTTAAACTTCTCAAGTGGCATACACTTCATAAATTTGATCATGTACAAATGCTAATAATTTTAACTTTTAATATCATATTTTGATTAAAAAAATATAAATAATGCTTAATACTATAATTGCATGATATTCCCCCATTACAAAACATGTATTCCTCCATCAAAATTGTGTTACTCAATAAATAATATCAACCTCAAACTTTGAATATAACTGAATTTAAAAAAATCAAATGCTTTATTTATTTTGCATATTGTTTTACATATTTACATTACATCATTTATTTTCTAAATGGTGTCTTTTTATGTAATCTTTATTTAATGTTTATTCTATTAATGTATAGCTATTGCTAAAACATTGGTGTTATAAACTGGCCCATTAAAAAAAAAGGAAAAAAAAAAAGATTCACAAATCACAAGATTTGATCACAAATAAAGTTCAAACATTATTTTGTGCCCATTTTGTGGAAAGTACCTTTAGCATTTATTCAATCCACTGCCCAATAATTATCTTGCATTGTACTTAAATTGTGATTTATGCTAATTAGATTTTATTGACATGTAATGTACATATACAGTACTGACATATAGGTAGATGTGTGTGTGCGCTTATGTGTGACAGAGACAATAGATAAAACGCCCAGCTCAATGACATGACAGTAAAGCCACGTTGACTTGTCCATTTAGTCTGCCACTACAGGTTCAACAGTAAAGGGCGGAGCAGCTCTTTCAACAATTGCCCTTCCTGTCACAAGGGACACAACGTGTCTGTCTGCGAGTGTTCGTGTGCGTAAGTACTAAAGCAAGAGGCAAGACAGGACATCTGTCTATACCAACACTGATCCGATCTGACACCTGTAAACGCATATGTGTGTGTGCGTGTCTACACTGTCTGGGTCTCAAAGGCACTGCAGCCTTTTCAACGGGTCAGGGAGGAAAACAAAACTGCTGACAAAATGTTAGAATGAATAATTGAAGAACTTGTGGTACCTACGGAGAAGAGCGATGGAGGGAGAGCAGGTGAATTGACAATTTAAAATGGCATTTGATTGAAATGATCGCTTAGTTACAAATGAAACATAACAAGGCTACAGGAACAATGACAGATGTGACATCTATGATATATTACGAATCAGATTTCTGGACTCAGTGAGATTACATTTCATTTCAAATGTGTGTGTGGCACTCACAGTTCAATGGCTTTGTTCCACATGATAGTGTATCCTGAGAGGGTAAAGGACTCCACATTCACGATGTGGATGTTTCCTCGTTCCGAGCCGATGTACAGCCATTTACTTTGGAAGGGCAGATGACAGAACGTTATCCTGCAAAAGAGGAATGTAGGGAGAGTAAATTTGTTATTATTTGTAATTCATAAAAGAACAAAACCGCTCCCATACTCAAAAACACTTCTTGGTGCAGGTAATGCAGAAAAAAATCATAAACATTGTTCATTTACTTTACTACAATACAAAGCTGGTTGAAAATCAGTTAATCGTATGATGGTCTTTTTAGTTACTTGTAAAGTTCTTTACAGCACATAACTTAAATAAAGTTCCCGCTTATTAATTTTTGAGACCCAAAAGAGATGTACCAAGATGATACCAAGTCTGTCAGTATACTGTGATTTCAATAAAACGTTTTTTTTTTTCCTTTTAGAGGTTTATTCAATTGAATAATTTGTTCACTTCTCCTAAGCAAAGTAAGAAAAAACATCTGAGATGGTTCATAACATTTCCGACTGCCTCAAGCCTCCATAACTATGAAAGATCAACCTCTGAGAAATAGCATTTTTCTGTGGAAATGACAGCGATCAACTACACTGAACACATGTAAAATTTAGCACATTCAAAGTCAGGATATTGACACGTTCAATGCGGTTTTCTTCCAACCAAACATGTCTGCATGTAATTTACGTCATTCCTGAGTATAGAAACGCTTAGTTTAGCTTGAGCTGCAGTTCTGCTTGCTCAACTCAAATGTACTTTTCTGTACGTCCCAGAGGGATGAAAGTGCGGGAAGCTCAGCTACTGAAGTCAAAGACTAGGCTTCTGTTTAATCACCACTAAAATATTACACAGTTTAAATTCTAAGCATTAGTTTTCTTCCCAAACTCACATGTATCTTGGTGAACAAATGCTTATTTAGAAAAGGTGGAGCATATGGTGTGATTTTATGAACAAAAGGCTTGTTTGTTTTGGTGCTGTGCAAACGGCTTGCCTCTCACCCCTTTCACACTCCTTTTTCCCTGCAGCACACACACACCTGCCCCCAACACTTCACACCAGCACCTTGCAGCATCATGAATATATTCATGAGTGCAAAAGTGTTGAGAGAAATACCATGCATCAAACTCAACACACTTCTCTCCTGTCGATCAGACAGATGTGCATGGAGAAGACACAAGTTGGACAGCTGACTGCTCTCTATTTTTCTCTCCCTTGAGAAAGGGCAAAAAGAAAAACAAAAAGTATAAGAGTCTTTCAAAGGAAACAAACATGCAATGCTTGTATCAAAAACTGAACATAAATAGCTTGTACGCATAGTTTAAATATAGCAATGCATTACAGCTCTACACATAAATCACAATTTACAATTTTAAATTAATCCTTTATATTTTTATATTTTACAGTTATACATATCTATTGATGTCATCTTAGGCAAGTGAACATTAACTCTCCTTTGCAACTAGAAAAAAGTTACTTATTTGGGTCCTTTCTGGCACCATTTCCATAATTAGCTAATGATCATTCTTTAATTAATTCATTAATTAGCACAGAAAAAATGAATCACATCTATCACTCCACTGTGAGTGTGCGTGTTATGAAACGCAGAGAATTTAATATGACATCCGCACATCTACTCCAGGATGACTAGGCAAGATTTGTGTGCCACATCAAAACATACATTTCACTCCATTCACTGTTACTGTTTTTATACTAAGCTAATGATATTTTGTGTCCTCTAAAAAAATCAATATTTTTTATTTTTCATTAAGAAATTGCTGCTCCCTGCAACTTAATGTAGTTTTTACTATAATGAACCTCTGTCTTGACAATGTTTGCGAAACCTGAGCCATACAGGTTTTCTCCCACCTGTTTTCTTTGTGTTTAGAAGAACCAGACACAACTACATTCACAAATATCAACAGCCCTCCACCTGTGAGAGTGAGGTGTGCATTTGTTCAGATGGCTTTTCTGTGACCGTGTGATAATGAGCTAAATGAGTGTATTAGCATGACAGACGGATGCCCTGCACTCCTGACATTTGGCTTGCTCTTTACTGAGCCTTCGTCCTGCAGGAACACACACACACACACACAAGCAAAGAGCAAATCCATTCAGGAACAGCCTTAAAAACCTGCCAACCTCCCTGATCATTCATCATGTTACGGCACAAGGATGGCATCTGTAAAACATTGTGTCTGTCGGTCATAACTGCTTCAAAAACGTAAACGTTGCCTTTCATTGGCATCATATGGGAAAATTCCTTTTACAGCTCTGAATGATTGCGACACCGGGCTCACTGAACAAATACAAGAAGATTCATAATCTACGACAATGTGTTGCATCAGGCAAGCCAACCATATAAAACACACAATTGACCAGCTGCACATGTACAACATGGAGCAAAAGAATCTGCTTTGAATGAGCTCTAAATCATTTCCTCCTGTAAATGTTTGTAAGAGCAAACGTGCCGCATTTAAATCAGTTGAATTTTGTTTTTCTTATGCGTCAGAATGGCTTGAGTGCAGCAAAAGCATTTGAAGTCAACACAGTCTAATATCTTTTTCCTCCGAAATGCTTTAATGTGCAATCTAGAGAGCATTTTTCAGGGAGCACTTTTCATGTCTGTGCCAGGAAAGAGCATTTTTTTAACCGGCTGTTCCTCTCTCATCCCTCTCTGGTTGTAACATCTTCCGACAGCTTCCTGTCAGAACGTCAGTCTCTGAGATGCCCACAATGTCCTGGCAGTAGGTCGAACTATGTTCCTCCCAAAAATATACTTTCCAAAAGAAACATCCTTCAACATCACAGCCCACTAGCCTTTTGTGGGCCGATTCTTATTCCTGAAGGGCAGATTGTTTATGAGTATGTCAACTGTGAACAATCCTTTTAATCACTATATAAATGACCATACATTTTGTTAGGAATTGTTTAAATCTTATAAACAATTTGTTCCATTCTAAATAATAAATAACTATTTATTTATTATTAATGCATTAGATAAAGATGTCATATAATGCGATTTCAAGTCTTCCTTGTCTTTGGATTGTTACAAACTGTTGCATATATAAGATTCATAAAGTTGCAAAGAATAAAGTCTTCAACCCAAACGCTGAGCTTTGTAAAAATCAATGTATTTCAGAAAGGCGGGGCAGAGATGGGCAACAATAATGTACGGAAACAAATGTATTTTAACACTTTACATTACACCGAATACACAAAATAATGTTATTTTTAGCATCGTCATATTTAACAGTGATATTAACTTTCCTGAAATTTTCTGTGTTTCTGTGTTTTATATGCTAGGGGGCGCTATTATGCATCTTCTGAATGAGTCTAGAATGCGCTGATCAAAAACACAGACCAGGAAGACCTCACATGTAAGCATACGCTATAGGAACAACGATTTATTTATTTATTTTTTTATTTGATCATCGACACTTGAAAACTGAATTGAACATTTTATTGAAAACTGTTTTAAAAATGAATGTGAATTTGAGTGAAAATCTACTTTTCAAACTTTTTTGGCAACATAATAATAGTAATATAATTACAGAAAATGATATAAAATGATACGAAATAATATAAATCATATAAAATGATATAAAATAAAAATATATTTATAAAATATTAAAATATATATATATATTTTTTATTCTAATATCACTCAAAAATACATTGCATTACGTTGTCATGTTCTTAGTGCCAATTCATGTTAACTTTACAGCTCAACACAGAGACATTTTGTTTGCACTTGGGGGCACAGCCGCCTTAGGGGTGAGGCAGGTCGCAAAGGGAAACACTTTCTAAATGTCAGGCAGACAGACACATCAGTCTTCTACCTATGACCCCTGCCTGTACTTTCTGAGGCAGATATACGTGTGCTGAGACCCGCACACACACAATCACACAGTTATGTGGTAAAAACTTGTTCGACCCTGAAAGCCGCTGTTGGCGGGTTGTCACTCTCATCAACAGAAGCAGTGCAGATTATAAGTGAAGGGCTGCCTCATCTCTTATCAGAGTCAACAGCTGTCCAAACCGAATCAGAAGGTTTCAACCTTCCTGCACTGATCTATAGCTATGAGTGTGATTAAAGGTCTCACGCATTCTTCAATCCTTGCCACAGAGCTACAACACTGATTGAAGTGTCCTTATTATGAACACATGTCACCGTTAAGGATCCTGTTTCATTTTTTTTGCTTTTTAAGGAGACATACAATGGAAAACTGGATGATATAAAACAACGTGTAAATTCTGTAAGTCATCAGAAAATCTGCCTGTTTGTAACACTGCATTAGTTTAAATTTTCCTTTTTTTCCCACTACTGTTTGCAAACATGATTACACATGTTAACTCGCCTCCCTGTGCGACCAACAGAGAATGACTGTTGTGTTCTGGGCTGCACCTGGGTACCACTGGTGAGAGAGCAAATGGAAGTCAACTGGAATAATAAGAGAGTGAAAGAGAGATACAGAGGTATCAGATGTGAGTGTGGACCCACAGAAACACCAACACCAGCTCTCTCACACACACACGCTGTCATGTATCTCTAACACTGATCAGCAGTCTACATGCACACACACGCTCAGAGCAAGTGTAGATTAAGTGACCGTGGCTGACCTCTCCTTGTTGAACTTGAGTGAGTGCAGCACAGCTGGTCTCTTCTGTCGCAGGTTCCACAGGTGAATACTATCATCAGCCAAAGCACTAACCAGCGCCCCCTACGAGACAGGACAAAGAAAGACACACCATTTACACAACTTATGGATTAAAGCCTTTATATAACACCTTGTATCTTACATCATCAAGCAACCAATTATATTATTTTTTTACATTTTAGTAGATATATTTATATAACTTTGTTATACTTTTTGTACAGTTGATTATCATTCAGATTTTTGTTGGAGGCACTGCCTCTCTTACCTGAAAAAAAAAGCCCCTGACATATACCATACAACTGTAGAGATAACCTACTCATTCTGCAACATTTGGAGGGCTGGAAGACTCGAGATACAGTGGGTGGTGAATGTATGTGTGTGAGAGAGAGAGAGACAGAACCGAGTGGAAAAATAAATCGAAAGAGAGACAGTGTGGGTGGGACAGACAGAGGGGTTGGAGGAGGGATGCTACCACAAAATATCTCCTTTCCATCTAGGCACTGGCATACTCAGACCAAATACACCCAGATGCTGCTTTTTCTCTGGTTATAGAGGCTGAATATAAAACAGACAAGAGTCTGTGCTTTGTCCCAGGTGTTTGTGTGAGTCTGTCTGTGCAGGCTCTGCTTGGTCTGTTGAGCCCCAAACAAACACATACACACTGAAACTGAAAGTGCATACACACAAACGTGCACTAATGAATGTGTGAAGGAACTCAAAATAACATTTTAGCTAAAAATAAAAGCTTATGAAGCCCAGCCATCCCTCACCTAAAAGAGGACTATCATACAGCAAAAACTGAATTTTTAAAACAAGTATAAATACAGTTAGGGTTGCAAATTTCTGGAAAGTTTCTGGTAAATTTCCATGGTAAGTTAAGCTTGGGAATTTTGGAAATATTCCATATTGGAAACTTTCCATG
>JAUCMS010000045.1:11037823-11052386 GCA_032357445.1 Enteromius radiatus
CTCCACTTCCACACTGCTCTAAGAACCGCTGTAGCTGCTGCTCTCTGTGTCGCTGTCCATCTGGCCAACGTGTGTGTTTACATTGTCGGTGTGCAAATTAGCTAAATTTATTCACTTATAAACGCGCAAAAGAAGGCACATTTGAACGGCCCCTAAAAGCACAGTCAGCGTGCACTGCTCCTGTTCTGCATACACACGCTTCCGTGCTCCTTCCGTCCACACTCATCCGCGATTAAGTATTCTTCCAAAGCTGCGTGGACGCAGTTGTGTGCGAGACGGAACGGAATGCGGAAAGTGAAGTACACCCGGTCTGACGCGTGCGGTATGAAACCAGCGTAACAAGCACATCTGGCCTGTGACGTCAGGCATCATCATGCCCGCTGTGAGTGATTGCGTGATCTCGAGATCAGGGGAGTTATGCTCATCTCCTGTCCTTGAAAATATAATTGGCCAAATTGTATAAATACTGGATTAATATCGTGTGGGGAGGACGAATCGAGATCGCAATCTTTTAACGATTATTTGTGCAGCCCTACAACAAACTAATGGTAATTTTATGTTTGACATGCCAAACTTTTAATGCAATAACATTTTGGAATTTGATCCTTCCCAGATCTGTTTGGGAAATCATTCATCTTGAATGCAGTTCTATTATTATTTCACATGATGTTACTAATAGATCATGGTACCACTAACACAGAGGTCAAGTTTGATTCCCAGGGAATGCAAAGACAGAAAAAAGGCACATTTTGAATGCACTTTCAAGTCACTTTGGATAAAAGCATCTGCCATCCTGCCGTCTTAAAATAGAAGTACAAAAAATACCATGTTCATGTCAGAAATAACTTGCCGATGACTGCTGAGAAGTCAAAATGATGTTCAAAATGACCAACTAATTTCAAGATGTTTATTTTATACATATATACACACAATTTTTGTTTGAGTTTTTCTTGTTTTATAAGAATACTTAGAATTTTTTTCGTAATAAACCTCAATAAATATATTAAAAAAAATTCATCATCAAATCAAATTTAACGCGAGAAAAAAAGTCACTATAAAACGGCAAATATTCCAGTGAACGTAGAATGAACTAATCGCCTTGACTTAAAGGAGCACAATCTACAAGACGGCTTAGTGTAAGAGATCCCTGGGGTGTTGACTGTGGGCAACACTCTGGGGAGGAAATGGTAATATCAGCTTCCTCTGTAGGATCCCTCCAGGCCTACTCTGGAGGACAAGAGGGTTTGTGGCAGCAAAGGCTCTGAGTTAAGGGATCATCTAAGCCTCTTGAGGCTTCATCCTGGATTATTTAAACTGCATTTTGGAGCTCCATGGGAATAGGCTTTTAGCACAAGATTGAGAAGGACCCAGAAAGAGAGAGCACAAAACATGAAACACTCACTTCATTTATGAGAAACTGTAGCTGGATGACGGCTGCTCCGGTTTCGTGCTGACAGTAACACTCCACACCGGGTCGGCCGAATCTGAAAGGTTCTGAGTTAAGGAGAAAATCCAGGGGGGAAAAAAGCTAACAAGATCAGGACACTTTTGGGTCAAAATCTGAACATGCCACTTATTGTTTCAGCATTTTATCATAATTTCTTTAAATTAAAAGCACTGTTCCAGTAAATACATGTCAGTCATTGTTCACCCTCTGTGAACATACAAGTTAATTACCTCTGCCAGTCTTTCTGGCATGGCTGCTAGCAATGAAGTCTGTCAGTCACTGTCAAATCTGCTCTACAATAGCCAGTAATGAAACACAACAGTTCACTTTATAATTATTGTTGTTTTGACAACATTTTCCAATGTCAGTGTCTCTGAAGAGTCTGAAATGACTGTCAAAAAGGTCCAGATTTACTAGAACCCTAAGCTATACTATAAAACGAATACCATAATAAATACCTGATAATAAAATAATAAAAACCTGAATCACATAACGGTATGCATTATGTATATTTAAGCATCTTCAACTTTCATAAAAGACTGATCGGGTTTATTTTAATGATTTTTTTAAAAAAAAGACATTTTAATTAAATGGCAAATAGTTGGGGAAGACTATGTAATTTCTCAGCAGGCTCATTGGACGCCTGGCACGTGGTGTGTGAGTGTGTGTGTCTGTGTTTGTGCTGTTGAGATATAATTTGATGATAACCTCTACTGGGAACAGCACACACTCATATTTCCACAGAACAGAAAGCGAGAAAGAGAAATGAAGGGAGGAGAGAGCAAGACGCGTATATGCGTATGCAATCAGGGTGGTGGAAAGAGGGAGGGAAGAACAATTAAAACAGATTAAAAGAGTGATCACTAGAGCTCAAACTGTTGGCACAGAGACAAGATGCAAACAGCAATACACAAGCATGCATAAAAAGATGTGTAATAGAGTCTTATACTCGGGAGAATTACAATGTTGGTATGAGAGTATTATGATAGAAATGTGAATTATAAATTTGTATATTTAAATAATAAATATAAACAGTAGATTTTATCATCAATATACAGTACAGGAATGTCACTTTTTTTTTTAGCTTGCATTTTATAGAGTGCAGACAGAGCAGCCTTCATTCATCACCTAGACTAGAGGAAGCCAGTACAGTCATTCAGTGTCTATCCATCACAGGCACTTTGAAGTGACAACTACCGGAGGAAATTGTTCATGTCGATAAGGACACGCCCTGAATCCTCTTACATCCTCCGGTCACCTGTAGCCATCCATTTTGGACCTTCATCATGTAATGAAGAAACACACACAGCACTTGGCTGCTATCGTGAGGACAGGGGCAATCGATATGGGTAAACAAAAAAAGAAAAAATACATACAAAATACTAATGAGAGAGATCATCAATTCGTGAATGACAGTACAGTTCTGAAAAATTGCCGAAAACTTCCTGACATCACAAATGTGTTGACAAGCAGTAGATAAAGTGTGAAAGAGAATGCTTGGAAGACAAAAACACTGCTGACTCGATGCCCACATGCAATAAAGTCCAGTGGGTTGTTCATGGCTATAAAGAAATCACCCATTAAATCTTTTCACAAACAGCAATGAGCAGTCTAAGATGTTGCCATCCATTACTAGACAGTAACCATGCATTTAATGTATTAATTATGGCTCTGTTCCAAAACCTAGTAAGTTGTCTACAGAGGCAGCATATTAGGGCATTGTGTTGTATCCAAGTCCATTTGCAGTGTTTAAGTGGGAGACATTTATTAATCTCTTCTTATATTCATTTTCCGTTGTTACTCAACTAAAAAAAAACTCAACTTTGACCAAATGCAAAAGGCTTGACATACTGATCTCTTTTATAACGCTTAACAAAAAGGGCAGATGAGGTTAGATAAACAATGATTAGAAACTTATATTTCACAAAATACTATAAAGCACTAATAACAGTTCAGTCTTTAAAGATTAATCTCTTTGTATTTATCGTACCAACATGCCAACCTCATAATCTATTGAAATCAATTGTGAAACAAGTCTCTTTTTTCATTTCTGTAAGATTGCTAACTAAGAAGGCTTTACTTACTAGGTTTTGGAACAGGGCTAATGTCTGTGTGGCTATATCAAAAACATCAAGTCAGTCAAAAGTAGGCTAAAGGAGGAACAGAGGGAGGGAAAACGCAGGAAGAAAAAGAAAGCCGCCTACGGGGTCAATAGTGACGTTTATTCTGCTCTGACGTCAGGAATGTCCAGTCATGCTTTACCCTAAGAGAGACAAGACAACAGTCAAACACATAAATATGCACATAGAGAGCTAACACGTTAAAGTGAGCTCCAGTGATGCCACCAACTTACAAACATACTCTCTCTTTCTCTCCCAAGCTCCTGGGAATGATTAATTTGTCTAATACGCTTTCTAAATAAATAAACTCCAGAGGCACGTTTGATTTATTGGGGACCCAAACAATTAAAGTTGCAAGCACTGTAGCTGTCGCTGCAACAAACTGCCTTCACCTTGAGCATGCTTCAGTGCACATATGCTCTCAAACAAGCCACTCTGCAGATACACTTGACACGCAGCGTGGTCTATTAAAACATCCTATACTCAGCACCACTGTAATCAGCTAACATGCAACCGGGGATGATTCATTTTAATACACTGACTAATGTTTCGCTGTTTTTCCAGTGCAGCCCTGTCTTTGGAAAATTTGCATACGGGGACAATTTTTTCCTCCACAATCTTGGCTTCCTACCATGTTATATCTTAGCAGCTTTTATGTGTTGAATCAAGCATGATAGCTTGCGCTTTACAGTCATGATTTTCACATAATATTACAGCACTGCTGAAAAAGACTGCAAAAAAATAAACTGACAGAGAGACCAACACAACTGTAGATTAGATTCTTTGTGTGTACGCGAAAGACAAACAGATGAAACAAATCAAATGACAAACAGACAGAACGATGGATAGAATGACAACAGATGGACATACAGGGAGACAGACAGATATGACAGACAGCTATTTTTGTTTATGCGATCATCTCATAACGAAAGATTTAAAGAGTAAGAAGTATACAGGAGGACTCACAAATGAAAGAAAGTGCTGTGTGCATCATTAAAAGCCTCTCTCCCTGTAGGTGGGTGTGATTGATTCCTGGAGATTGGCCAGAGAGTATTAATGACCCTGTTCTTCAAGCTAAATTTAGATCTAGCGTTCACCACTCACAGAGGATGATGTAGACCCTCTAAAACACACACACACACACACACACAAATATAAGAGCTAAGAAGCTGCAAAGACAAGGGAACAGCAAAGAGAGGGACAAGCGAAATGAAAAGCTAGTAGATTATCTTGTTGCCAGAGGCCAAAAGAGGAAATATATAGAGCAAAGTAAAAGCAGGACACTCTTTCAAATTTCTTAAGGGCTTCCCAAAATCTCAAAGTGGAAACTGCTTAGTTGTTTGCCAACGAGTTACATAAGCTGAAATAGTTAATTCAAGTCTCTATCTTTTATTTTTTTAACAAATCATATTAAATACTATTTGCAAAGATAATGCCTCAGTTCAAATCTCAAAACTAGGTTACACAGCTTTTGGACTTTGCTATCGGACACTGATACAGCTCAAAGTGCTTCATCTCACTCATATGAGTCTGTTAAATGTCTTCTGACTGTATCTCTCCTATCAAATATGCTTTGTGTTTAAGATGAATAGATGAAGACATAATCGATGTCTGAAAGAGAGAGAAGCACACTGGGTATTGTGAATGAAACAGGATATTGCTACCCATGGGGAGCAACAAAAGACACTCTAAACATCAAATCAATCAACATTTAAATATATGGTGAGACTGTGAACTGCTTATGATGCTGTGTCTGATACCCTATGAGAAGTCTCAAATTCACACCAGTCGTTATAGCTGTTGAATAAATGTTTTGATACAATGTGTCTTATTAAAACGCATGGCCCCATGAGGGTAGACTAGACTAGCGACCGCAAACGCATTAGTCCAGAACACTTCAGTCAGGTTTTCAAAGGAAAGGAAGAAATGAAACATACATAAGCCCATTTGCACTTAATGTAAGGAGGAGTAGAAAGAGGATTATAAGTAGAGGATATTGAAATTTGCTAATATTTTACACACCCCAAATGTCATTCACTGTTCAGGATATATGTTATGCAGTACATAAAAGCTAAAAAAAACTGTTAAATATTTAAAAAGCTACTTTAAATGATAAAACTAGTAAATTCTAATATTTAAAATTTCATCAGAGACATATATCTCTAGGCTTCTTCAATTGAAGAAACAATCAGATTAGGTTGGCAGCATCAAATCTTAAAGAATATGCCCAATTTATAGTATATTTTTAAAGCTAAAAAATGATTTGGTCACACTTTAGAATAGGTAACACTTGTTAACGATGACCTATAACTTTTCCCTTAATAAATTCTTAATTTGCTGCTTATTAATGGTTAGTAAGGTAGTTAAGTTAAGGTTTACGGATGTAGAATAAGAAATTAATATGTGCTTAATTAGCACAAATAAATGGCTAATATTCCAGCAATATGCATGCTAATAGGTGCAACCACAAAATAAAATGTTACCAATTATTTCAAATAAAGCCATTTTTATCTGGGCTTTTGAATCATTTAATCTTAACTACAGCACCAAATTTGAATATATAAATGAATACTACCTTTGAATAACGGGCTTAAAAACTGTAATGAACAGCAGCCTGAAATGAATAACCTGATTCGCTAGAATGATTCAGATTTTCTAACTCTACTCTACAGATAATAATTTAAGAGAATATTAAAAAACACTACTACTTATTGAAAAAAGTAACTGGTTACTAAAAAACGATACAATTTTAAAAAGTCATGCTACTACAAATGTGGTTAGAAGTGTTGCTTTCGTAAGATTCTTCCCAACACTGAGATGTCCACACAGACAAAAGCTCATGCTTTTTGGCAGGATGATCTACTTTGACTTCAACAAGGTCATGGCGCAATGCACTCACAATAAAAATGGGTAATATTTAGCTTTTAATTTAACAAATGCAGAGCCAACTTCCACTGAGAGACTTTACTATGCTTTTTCCCCTGTGTTTCCTTCTAACGCTACAGCAAAAACAAACTGCTCTTTCACTATCTTATCTGTCCAAGGACACCATATAGCACACACACAGTGAAGAATTCCAACACTGGAGCAATTCCCAGGGCATAGTGCCGATAAGCCAGCCATTAAACGGATGGAAAAGAAGGAGGGGGAAAAAGAAGAGAAGGTGAGTACGAAAGACAGTGGAAGAGACAAATGGGGAGATAGAAGAGAGAGATGGAAACAGTGATGGAGGGAGGGGGCAAATGAAAGGGAGAAAGAGGGAAAGGGAATAAATGGAGAAACGATAACAGAAGATAGAGAAGCAGGTATAAGAACAGAATGTCCTTAAGTGTTGGAAGGGAAAAAATGTTCTTTTACGGCCGAATCGAGGATTTAAGCGAGTTTTGAATTTGCCTCTTTTTTTTACATTTGGCATAGAAGAAAATGATTAGCCGCTCTTAAATTAGCAATAACGACTTGTGAATAAGATGAAGGGATGTCTGTGGGCAGTTAATCCAACCAGCTCCATCCGTTGGTGAAATTAAAACAAAGTATGAATGTGAATGTAAAAAAAAAAAAGCATTGAAACGTGAAAGTGAAAGAGCAAGACCGAGAAGGAGAGAAAAAAAGAAGTCATGTCACTTTTGAGTGCTTACAAATTGTTGCTGACCCCTCTCAACGAGCCCGAGGGTGAATCAAAAGCCAGAACATTAGCAAGCTTGTGCACTGACCCATAATACCTCAGCCTCTTCCAGATTCTAGAGAATTCCATCAAGGACAAAGCCTCTGTGTGAAGCCAGCAGCACTACTCAGCTCTTCCCTCTGCCCATGAGTCAGCATGCTGCCTGGACAAGAAACATCCTTCAACACAATCTAAGAAATGCCAACTTGCTGCACTATCTTTTCTCTACCCTGTTCTCTTCCCTCTAAACTAATGCTCCTTTATTCCTTTTGGTTTATATTAAAGGGATAAATTAATCACCCTCATGTCATTCTGATCCAGTATGACTTATTGTCTTGTGTGCAATTAAAAGGAGACACTTAGCAGGACGTCAATGCTGCTCTGTTCCATGTAAAGTGGATGAGGACAAAGGCATATTAATGGGTTGGTTCACCATAAAATAAAACTTCTGTCATTAATTACACACCCTTGTGTCGTTCCAAACCCATAAGACCTTCGTTCATCTTCGGAACACAAATTAAGATATTTTTGATGATATCAGAGAGCCATCTGTACCTCCATAGACAGCAATATAACTGATATGATCCCTGGTCCAGACATGTGGTAAAAACACTGGAGTCGGAGGGTTTGGAGTGACATGAGGGTGAATAATTCATGACAGAATTTGAATTTTGGGTTAACTGACCCTCTAAGCTCCAAAAAGCAAAATAAAAGCATCACTAAATGCTTTGCATCTGATAGTTGGTTTGAGGAACAGACTGAAATTAAGCATACGATTCAGTGACAATCTTGCTTGACAGAAGGATCACCATTCACTTTCATTACATAGACTTTTCACTTTTCATTTTAGCTTAGATAAACTAAATAAAAAAACACAACCAGCAGTACTATTGTAAATAATCTGCGATAAGCTGCTGGTTGTTGGTTAAATTGTGTTAAACATACACCACCTTTTTTGCATTTTTATAATCTCTTCCAGCTGTGATCTCCTCAACTGCACCCCATTAGCAACAAAATCAACCAGAAAGAGAAAACAAAATGAGTTTTCTGTCTCTTGAAAAGAACAGTTAGGCACAGCCAAAGGCTGCATGAATCCAACAGCCCTCCTTTGAGATGTACTACGTCTCGCCTGCAGCAGACAGGGGTTAAGTGCGGATTTCAAGGACATGACTGTATCGCTACCAGATACGAGATGTGTCCCAAATGGGACAGGAATATTTCCACGGTTAAACGGTTGTTTTTAGCACTGAACACCTCCAAAAACACACGCTCTGACTCAATGCCACCTGATGATACCCTTGCACACCACTTATATGGCATTTCAGCCAACGCAAATTACCGTGAGTGACAGTCTCCCGATTGTCTTGACCTTTACTGCGCTCGTCCTCCTGCCATATCGCATTAGACGGCGTGTCTGCATCAGAGGATACGTGGGGCGGAACATATGGACACCGCTGTGTATAATATCATTACTATCTCCATCAGTCCACACCGACGGTCCTCTAACACCTCATACGGACACCGCGTGAAGGACTAATGGAGATGGATGAGATGAAGAAGGGAAAATGAGAAGAGGAGTAACACTATGCAGTTTATATATGAAGCAGACAAAGACAGATAGGGAAGAAGACGCTGATTAGTTCACAGTTTTAAGACTGTTCTAACTACTACTTCTTTCAAAACTTTCACTTTTTTTAAACTTGCAACTTCTACAATCTACCTCATCTACAGTATGTATGCCAGAAGCACTACGCAATTTTCTGTCCGGTTTTAACCCCAGCTGTTATGATTGGCTAGCTGTATATGTTTGACAGCGTACATTCCTCAGAGTTGGGTGCTACTATGATTTAGGTCAAAATTGCATAAATCAATGCATATCAAACAATCTCAGCTGTTTTAAGGCAAGGCCCGCCTTCTAAATAAAGGAGCCAATCACCATTTGGTAAAGTCAGTGCATCACTGCAGCTGGTGTTCATAGATCTGATTCACATAGAAAACCTTTGCAAACAATGCTATTGTAGCATAAGAGACAAAATGTATAAGACAGCTCGTTCTATTGCTCTTTCGAAATGTGATATTTAAATGTGAAGTTGGCTTGCAGTTTTTGAGATTTCAGTATTTCCCCATTTAAAAACACAAGTTGGCTTTGTCGAAATAGCTGTTTGGAGGCATAACAAATAGGGCAGTCAAGTTAAATGCCTTTTCTTGAATCTAGTAGACACATAGTCAGGTCTCTCAACAATAAAGATTTTTTCTGCTGCAATAATTCCAAAAGAATGACCACAAAATTTAATTTTTTAGCAATAAATTCTTTTACATTCATTGGAAATATTAATGCAAATCTGAAACAAGCTGTAAATTATAAAACTAATGTATCACTCTATAAATTATAAACTATATCAATAATGTAATGCCACTTGTATAGTACTATCTATGCAAAATGTTAGTGATTGGTTTGTGGCAGATGCTTCCAAGATTATCACAAGTCATCTTTGCAGCTTCTTCAAAAGCATATCTGTTAAATATATTTTTTTTAAATTAATTAAATTTTTAATTTTTTTTTTTTAATTAATAAAAAGACTTTGCGACAACGGTGTAGAATATATCACCGAAAACCCAACACCTGTGCTTCCAAGTCATAAGAATGGATATACAACACATTGAATACAAAATAATGCAGCAATGGCCTGAAAGTGCAAGTGATTATCCCACCAACTGTCCTGTAACACTCTTACCCTGGCCATAGGCCAGCAGCCCATCCTTATTGTTGAGCCCTGATTGTACATGTTGAATCCTAAACAATCTGAATTCTGTCCCCATCTGACTGACTGGATCCAGCTTTGGCGTCAATGAAAATTGACAATCTCCCCTCCTGATAACCCAGTCTGCGTGGATGTGAGTATTATGTAAATGCTGTTGTGTTGTATACGATGTCACAAGAGCCCTGAGCTAAAGCTGACGGGCTAGAGAATGAGAGAAGAAGAGAGATATGGGAGCACAACCCCCACAAGCCTCCTCTGCTTCTAATTCTCTTCTCTTTTCTCTCTCATTATCTCTCTCTTAGTTGCATGCTGTCACTTCCTCCTGCTATACATTCATCCTGTTCTCTTGAATACATGTGTAGCATGCCCCCCTGTTTGTGTTCTGACCTTCGTCCTCAATACATGTCCTCCAAGGATATCAGCTTTTTGACACTAAGACATTGGAGACACACACACACATTCTCTGTTCTCCAGAGCAATGTGTCTGCCGGCTTTAAAAGCACCACCACACCCCTTCAGTGCTCTGCCTTCCCAAAGCTCCTCCAGGCTTTGTTCATAAACCTCAGCGTGACAGTTTGATTGGCGATACAAAACACAGCTGTTTACTATACCCACAGGATACAGAGTTAGAATCAGATAGAGGGAGTCTAAAATCTTTTTAATGATTCAGGAATCCATCTACCTCGGTTAAAGTCGAAAAAAAATCACATCTAATAAACAGTGGCACAGCGAACAAAGACTTCCACAGACATATGGCTCAGTCCAAATGTCTGCGGCTATTTTGAAAAGCTGTGATTCAAAATCTAATTTTAACCTGGAAATAAACAGAAAGTTGCAGGATAATAAAATGAAGAAAAAAGGAAACATGCATTAAGAAATGCTGTGCTATTTCTAGGCAACTAATCAAATCATTTGTGACGTTTGTGAACTCCTTTGTACTGACACAGTCTTTTATTAAAGCTTAAGATGCTATATGGAACATTTTCAAATGATGTCACAATTGACACAAACACCAAATACATATTTTAATAAATAAAATGCAGATCTAAAGCATTTTCACTTGTAGTCCCAGATATGTGAACACCGCTCTATTTATTTATTTATATCACCAAGACATTACGTAAATATCTTAGCGTTACAAAATTCTCTGGTAAAGGAAGCTGACCCGGTATCCTTCACAAACAGCACGATGCAATTCTGCTCATGCTGATTTTACAATGTTTATAAAAGCAGTATTTACTAGCAAAGCTTTCACACTCACCTGCACCATTAACTCTTCAATACAGAGGGCACATGGGTGAGATGAGCTTTTGTTCAAACACACACACACACACTCATTGAGCACAGTGTGCAACTTTGGGAAGTGCATTAAAAATGTATGGTTCTGCAGCAACTGTGTAATAGAGTAAAAGGCCAGCAGAGACTAACAGGAAGACTCCTGTGTTCTTTTGGTGCGTCGGTGTATGGGTGAAAGTACATCTGATGGGGACAATAAGATCTGAGCACACTGAGTAATTGTATGAAAGCGACTTCAAATATTTAATAATACAGAATAAATGTCCAGATGTGTTAGCGAAAGGACATTTTTAAGCCATTTCACCTCAAGCAAACACCACTAACAGACTATTAATACTTCTACTTAGAGCTAGAGATTTGAAGTATTTTAGGAGATGACAGAATGACAGAAAATGATAGAATGACACGTAAGCTCAACGACAGACAGACTGATAGAATGATAGATATATGGAACGCCAGCTAGCATGATATATAGACAGAAAGACAGACAGATAGATACATACACACACAAACATAAATGATAGAGGGACAGAGAGAGAGAGAGCTCAGTATAGATTCTTGTTAAACAACTGTTCAGTTGGGCTGGTCCTTGTTTATGTGTCTCTGTTTGTGTGGGTGTTTGCCCTGTCATAGGAGGCCGCTGTTCGCCAAACATGGCCAAAGAAGCAGCATGTGGGAGGTTGCAGAAAAAGCAACACTTGGACCAGAAACCCTGTTTAAACTGTGACACACACACACACAATGCCGCCCACATCTCACTTTCTATCACAAGTGACAAGATTCAGAATACTGAAATAACTGGCCTTCTGTCTCGATTCAATCCTTTCGCTCTTTCCCATCTTCCATCTCTATCTTCCCTGTACATTTGATATCACAGCCTAACCGACAATCCAAACTAATCAGACGTAAACACACAAACATCCCCATGGCCATGAATGTCCCAAATCACACAGGTTCAGCATGAGTGTGTATGTATGTGCACATTTGAGCGAGATACGCCAGCCGTGTGCCTCAATGAGCATTAAGAAAACGGTGACTCATCATACCACGTTACACATTACACGTGTACCTCTCTCTCTCTCGTTCTCTCTATAGGGTCTCTGTATGATGTCATGACAGCAGTAGAACAGTGCTCTCAGCATAGGACAGGAATTAACATCACAGTCACTTACGTCTATAATGTGTGTGTGTGTGTGTGTGCGCGCAACATGGGGGAAGGGAGGCATAGGATTGCACTGTGTACTTCATGGACTAACAGCACAACAAATTAAAATCAGATTTCAAAAGCAGCACAGCTTTGCTATGGGAAAAAAATGTAGATCACTGGTTCAAAACACCATAATAAGGCTATCGCACATATCAAGTAAACAACAACCGAATACTATCCTTCAAGAAGCCTAAGAGAAAGTCATTTGTAATGCTGTTTCAAAAACACCCTCAGGCTATAGCAATATCTTCTCCTAGGTGATTAAAAAAAAACCTATAGTAACTATAATCAACAATTAAATTTAATCTATAGTGGTAGCGTATTAGTTTGTAGTACGCTAAGCTAGCAGACTAACCAGTTAAGGTGTGGTCACATTTACCATTGTTCAACTAAATCCAGTTATTTTGGAGTATAGGTCCATATAGAGTAATATCCATTCTCAGACAAGGATATATCAATAACATTTTATTAGGGCACAGTGGCATTTTACAAATGCTTGTGCCCCAGCAAAAAGGGTCTAGCAACACCCCTGGGTCCAATAGGGGAAATCATATAACGCAAGAGGGATAAAATCCTGCACAAACACAGGTACTCAACCACACCGCAGGAGCTTCCTATACATCACTGCTAATTTAAAGCAATTAAACAAACACCACGTCCACAAAAAAACCCGAAGTTGTCATCACCAACACCTTAACCTGTCATATGCTCCTGTACACTTATTTCAGTACCCATATAAACCAACACTAACATAAGCTTCCAACACAAAGAGTCGCTGTGAAAGAAAAAGCAGATTAGACATATGGAGCTGAGGCATTAGGTTATGAGTGACAAATCCCAAGAAGCGAGGATATGATTGTTGAGGAAGCTAGATGACTCTCGGATCACATTGAAAATGACTTGCTCTGATAGCACAGAGATTTCCCTAAATACTGGCACATATTTGAGGAATAAGGTCATGAACTTCCTGTGATCTGTATGCACTCGTTTTCCATTTTCAAAAATCACTGCTGATAAAACTCCAGATTACGTTTTTTTCCTTTCTTTCCGTATTTTCATATAAATATCCTTACTTTCAATTCCTGAGGCAAAAGGGAGTCAAACACAGTTAAGAGCGTGATTAAAGATGAGGTATATTTAGCCGTTCCAAAAGCCCAATGACGCTGACTGTGGTCTTCCTTTTGCTGAGTAACGGAATGAAAAGCTGAGATAAACCAAAGCAGAGAGAGAGAAATAACTGAAATTATAAAACAACGAGTGGGAGGAACAGGCAGAGAAAGGGAGCATGATAGAGAAGGATATTTCTGTTGCTAGCGCTTGATGTGAGCGGTTCTCAGCCCACAGGAAAGCGTGAATGCAGAAAGAGAGAAAAATACAGAGAGGTTTGACCTGCACACCCACACTACCTCCCTGTCAAGGTCACACCTGCTACCACACACTCCAGTACAGTGTGTGTTTGGCTGAAAGCCACTCTTGCCATGAGGTCCATTCAGGGACTTGGATGCTAGTACTTAATGATCAAAGGCCATCTCATGGGTGTTACGTGCATCGAATCCCACGACTGTTGATGGGGTTACTGGGATCACAGTCCAGCTGCTAAACCAACAGCAGGACAATTAGCCCTCGTTTTCTCAAAGGTGGGGCTGTTCTGGCAACTAGCCGATGGTAATCAGTCAGCATAACACTAAATGACAAACTCCAAATGAGTCCGAAGTCCTGCGCAGTACCTTATCCAAAAAAATGAGTTTAAAAAAATGGCAGTTGTTTCCAGAAATTTCCTGTGAACAACTGTGATATTTCTCAGGTTTTGTTTTTTTTTACATTTCAGTGCAAAAAAGGGGTGTGTGTATGTATATATATATATATATATATATATATATATATATATAGAACAACAAGTAGTCACTAATCTTTCAATCTATAAAAAAGCCTGTAAATAATAACAACATACAATAAAAAACAGTATACACAATAAACATTATTATTATTATTGTTGTTGAGTGTGGTCACAGAGTGGAAAAAATCTTGATGGTCACAATAGTGACCGGTGAGAACTTAGCTAGACAATAC
>JAUCMS010000045.1:11052486-11070146 GCA_032357445.1 Enteromius radiatus
TTTATCTCACTGTTCCTATCAATGTGCATAAGTTGTTTATGCATAATGCAAACCCTAGAATGTGATCAAATAGTTTAAAATAGCTGTGCTAAGATATATAAAAATGAATTTTCAATGATTTTCATTTGTTGCTTTATACCACCGGTCACAATTGTGACCAAAAATAATTATTGATTATTTCAAAAGGTTGCTAATGAAGCATCATTTGGATATTTTCATGTCTGGGAAAAATTTGGGATTAAACGGGTTAATATTCACAGCTGCTTTGTGATCTAAATTACAACAAACTCAAATGTCTTCACGTTTGAAAACTCTGAATGTCAGTAACAAAAATTCCTGAACAATCAGCGATTTATCTTTGAAGAGCATGTTATCACACAACAATAAAACACACTATGTAAGCAAAACTGAAATGAGAATAAATGTTATTTCATTTACATGCAATGAAATGTCAGTCATTACAAAGTGCACATTCACTATAAACTGTACCTTTTTATTTATTTATTTTTTACTATGGAAATTCACTGGTTGAACAATGTACATGTACACAACAAAATACATTATAACTTAAGCTTTTACTAAAAAAAAATGATAAATAACACAATTTTCAGTAAATTACAGTAGATTTGCCATTAAATCTCCAACATACAGTAAACTAATTACAATGATTAATATGTGATTTTTAAAAATTATAAATGTTTTATTGTGAAATTATTTTACTCTTTCTAATAAAAACACTTTCAATGATTTTCCAAAGCTATGTAAACTCAACCCTGATAAGCGAAGAATGTTGTCTACTTACACACGTGCTGTGATCAAGACACAAAATACATAACCAAAGCAATGTGTGTGTGACACAGACACATGACAGGGCAGAAGTTCGGCTGAAGGGGCTGTAGTAGAGCAGAGTGATAGAGGGGTGAAGGGGAAGAGGAAAGTGGTGGGGGCTCTGGGACTGGAAGCCTCTTTTGAAGTGATGAAACAGATCAATGAGCCAAAGACAGACTTTGATGGCGAGAGAGATCAGCTGACAGACAGTTCGGCGGAGGCTTGTTAGGGTGATGAAGTGTAAGCCGGGGTGTGTGATCGCGTGTGTTGTGACTGACTGACTGACTGACTGAATGATGGACGACACTTCCTTGCACGCAGATATCGCACCGAAAACAAAATGCTGAGCTTGTATGTGCATATGAGTGTGGCAATATGTTTGTTCACTTGCCAAAGAGCCAATGAAGCACAATATTCCAACGTTTTTGTGTAATTACAGAGCAGGTAGGTGACCTCAAAGGCACAAGGGACTCACAATTCTGCAGAGTTTACCGTGAGAGAGCGGGAGTCTGTCTCGCCTGGCAACCGCATCCCATAAACTGCACCGCACTTTCTAAACTGCATAGCAACCACTTAGCACAGACAGAAACAAAAATTCACTGCAGTGACGGGGGGAGGAGGAGGTAAAGACACAGAAAGGAAAGAAACAGAAGGCGTATGGAGGAGAGAGCAGGTGCAAAACAGACAGAGCTACATCAGAAACAATGGACAAGACCTGAATATTTGGCTCTACACAAACACTCTGCACTGTTTATTTTGCTAAACTGGTGTCAGGTCTCTGCAATTTGCTATTGTTATTTGTTATTGCTTTTTTGCCTTAATGGAAAGGGAATGTGTCTGAACTTTGAGAGACATCGCAAACAAAGCTATTGTTTTCTGAAAGTGAAGACAATATTGAATCATTCGGCAACTTTTCCATTACCCTTTCCTTGAAAGTGGTGACTCACAAGTGTCCTTACATGAGGGTTTCAGCCAGCTCCAGTTCAGCCCTTTTTTTTTTGTCCTGCATCCTGATGGGCCGACAATCCTAGACTGTACCAAGAAGGTAATTTACTGTAAATTATTTAATAGCTCTCTGCAAACGTCACAAAGGCCATATTTCTATGGCGACCAGGTACCAGCACACACAAGGCCTTTTTCATGTCTCTGTCGTTAAGAGGTTTTCTCATGCAAGCCTCAGGGGAAACGGACTGCGATATATGCCGTGCTTATTAGATAAGAGCAATAAAAGAGGAGCATTTCAGATGGGCCGATTCGGTTTCTACTGCACAGAAAATAAAAAGCCCAAGTATTGTCGGAGCATTTTTTTTTTGAAGAGGTTAGCATAAAAATGAGCTGATAGACTTGAAATTCCCAGGGCCGGGATGGGGTGAACTGAAGTGAACCTAATGCAGACAGGGCACGTTGAGATGCAGAAATGCCGGATTAATGCGGGTGTAGCATTATAGTGATGTGAGTGAGGACCTTGAGAGCTGAGGGAGGGCATAATTAGGCTGGGCTGGAGAAGTCAACTTGAAACAATGTCCCGAAACAATGCAAAGCCAGAACACTGTCCCCTAAATTCACTGAAGAATAGCTGAGGAGTCTGTAAGAGACCAAACAAGGTAAGATGAAACTAAGTTACAAATTACACATAAGTGCATTTTTCTGAATGCAAAAACGAATATTTAAAATAGTGCATATATAGTATAAATATATATGTGTGTGTGTGTGTTGTGTATATTTATTATGTATATAAATACACACACATACAGTATATATCTTGAAAATATTTACATGTACATGCATGTATATGTTTATATTTTTATACGTTATATTATAAAGTGTATATTTAATATATAAACATAACATATTTATCTTACATATATACATGCATGTGTTTGTATTTATTTACACATAATAAATATTCACAGTACACACATTTATTATGTAAAGAAAAACAAATTTTAGATGCGACTAATAACTATTTGACAGCAGTAATACACACACACACACACACACATTACTATATATATTTTACATAAAATATAATAACACTAATAAAAGGTGCTTTAAAAGAGCACCTTCTTCAATATATATTTATATATTTACTTAAATCAAATATTCTTCTATGTCTTGTTAGAGGGTTTTTAGCATGTTGACAGTATGACAGTAAAAACGGTAACTGTTACTATCAACATGCTAAATCCCTCTCTGAGTACTTGCGTCACTAAATGCATCCCATTTAAAGCACCGCCGACACAGGCAACAAATTCATCGTCTTCAATAAATTTCAAGACAATTACTGTCAGAATACAAATGCACAAATGTCTCTCGTTATGAGCATCACATTAAGACGATTTGTCAAGTTAAAAACATCTCTCAACTTTAAAAAATGCATCTTAAAAACTCAGCTATACAGCATTCTATCTAAGTCCTAATAACCCTGTCTCATGATGTCTGGTCTGTGAACAAGCCCTGACTTCACAGGGTGAACCATAACCAGCTGATTTAAAAACGATCTATTTTGTGCATTCATAATGTGCACACTGTGGAAAAATCAGTATGTAAAATAATTTCTCAAAAACCACCAGGCACTGTAGGTTCTTCCCTGTACCGTTCTATCCCTAATGCAATGAGGTTTGAGTGCCTAGTGAATGTGATCAAATTTGTCTGAATTGGTGGCCCTTCCTGCAGTTACAGAGTACAGTACGTTATACAGTCACACACTCAATCATAGATGGCTGCTGCTGTGCCATTATGGACTTAAACTCCTTTGCTTGAGCCGATCACAGCACACAAGTGTGCACACATACGCACACGCACACGCACACACACACACACATACACTGCTGCCAAGCTCTCCAGATGATGAGCCTCGCTCCTGTGGATTACGTAAGAAGTGGCATAGGCGTCCTCGGGCAATGTCTGTGTGCGTGTGTATATGTGTGTGTGTTAGGCTCAGCTCTACATGCCTGACACTCAAAGCAAAACAAGTCACAAGCACTAAAACACATAAATAACCGCCACAGCCATGTCACAGCCAGTATATTTCATATCTCATGTGGAATTGTACAATGGGACGCATCACCAGTTTCAGCATTCTCAGCAACAGTGTAGCATCACTACTAATGATCACTAGAGACAAGATAAGATACCTTTGAAGCTGATGTGTACTGTAGATGATAATGTGTGTGTGTGTACGCGTGTTAGTCTTCAATATCCATTTTCCAATGGTCAATGGATGTTTCCGGCTGTGTCCGTAAGCTGAAAAATGCAGCCTTCTCAGGACTATGAAAGTCTGTTTTCATCTCAGAGTAAAAATATATATAATTAAAAGGTTGAAATGTAATTCTTAAAACTTTTTATGTCTCGACTGAGACTTCAAATTGCCGCTTAAAAGGTTTGTCATCAGAAAGGTTTTTTATGTTCTTGAAAGACATTAATGCAAACCAATTTACGATAACAATTTTAAGATATTTAAAAATGTAACTGATTCTTCTAACAGCAAAGCTGTACTTTTAGCAGCCATTACAGATACTGGTCACATGATGCTTCAGAAATCTTGCTATATGTTGATTTGTTATTTCTTATCATTAGCAATGTTAAAGCAGCTGTGCTGATTAATATTTCTTTTAATCTTGTGGTACAGTTTTCTGGCATTTTGTTCAAGAATATGACTTTATTTAACCTTTTTACTTAAAGCGAGTTCACCTAAACATGAACATTCTGTCTTTGATTACTAATCTTCATGATGTTCCAAACCCATAAGACCTTTGTTCATCTGGAAGCTTTTTTTTTAAATGTGTTCTTCACAGCCTATGACATCCCACAATCCTGTGCCTGAAGTTCAGGGGACATTTATTCAGAAATGTTATGTCTAAAGCTTACTTGAATTTGTTCTACATTACTAGATGTGATATTATGATAAGATAAGTTATCTTCACAGTAAAACATTGTCTGATTGGGTTTTGGACACAGCCTTCATATCTTTAAATGTCATTTAATTCAAATGCATTCATTACAAGCCCTGAACATGATCTGTCCAATAATCTGCAACCTATAATGGAGACAACGCTTGATCATTGTGACATATGTCTTCTTTAGAAATAAATACCCTTCATTAAATTTGAAGAGATGATCATTGTGAATAAAATTATCAGACTCATAGTGGGTTATATTCTAAATTACAGTGATTATGACTGTCAGCAATCAGTGTTGGAAACATATTTGTGCATAGCAGCCAACAGTCTCACAGTCTACTGCAAAAAGAGGAAGTGCAAATACTCAGGAGACTATTTAAAATGTATCTGCTTTACCATGAGGTCATCACACCACTTTGTGCATGTCTGTGTGTGTGTGTCTGAGAAGTTGATCAATAGATCTGCGTGCGAGCCGCACAGTCTTGGGGCCCGCAAGGCTAGTTGAGTTATGAGTCTGCCATTCTCTCCCCTCTAAGCTTGAAAATACAATTCTCAAAGGACAGGGACCACCCAAAACTGTCTGCTGTACAATAATCACCATTTCAACACCCGCAATTTAATTATTTAAATGGTAGACCACCAATAACAATACAAAGCCTATAAAAAAATCGTTAAAGCAAAAGTGTGTGTTTTTTTGTTTGTTTGTTTTTTAAGTACAACAAAACAAATCCCAATGCAAAACTGGCTCGACCAATGGTGTGAGTTTGGGAGCGGGACTACACGTTTTTCCGACCATCAGTAAACAGTTGGAGTGTTTTGCTTGGTGGTGCAGAAATCACACACCTTTGATGCCAATTCTTACATTTACATTACATTTACATTTATTCATTTTGCAGACGCTTTTATCCAAAGCGACTTACAAGTTACAAATTCTTAAAAAAAACACACACATTCTCTTTTAGTCTCTGATCTTTTGTCGTGTCACTTTCTGCAAGCGAGCTGTGGGAAGCAGAATGCTTTTGGGATCGCAGCGCATTTGCCCGCTGGCCTGAGACTGAAGACTCTCCCTCCCTCCCTCTGCTCTAATCTTCTGGATGATTTTGCCAGGATTCTGCCATTCTGGTCTCTTGATCTGCCACTTTCAGTCATTCTCAACTGGGGAGAACTTTACACAACTGCAAAACAGATCTTCACAGTGCTATGCAGCTCACAGCTAGAGACACTCACAGTGTCATACCAATGGGATCTCATTAGCATTCATAGGTGTTCACACATTAATTGTGCATCTAGCACATTAACATTTTCATGTTTGGACAGGAGCTATGTGTTACAATATCAATTCAACGATAGCATCTAAAACTAGAAAATATAGAAGATTACATTAATAAGTGGGGTTTTTACTGAAAACCTCTGTTTAAACAGTAGTCTTACAATCACCAAAACTGAATTTATTTGATCAAAATACAGTAAAAAAATAAGTAATACTGTGAATATTATTACAATTTGAAATAACTATTATCTGTTTTGATATATTTTAAAATTAAGGCCTGATTAATCAAATTTTTCTAATATGTTGATTTGGGGCTCAAGTAACACTTCCTATTACTATTTGCACTGCTTATTATTTTCGTGCAACAGTTTAAAAGAAAAGTGTTTATTTAACATATAAATGTTAACTCCTTGCTGTCACTTTTGCTCAATTTAATACAAATACTACAAAATAATATGAAAATTGTACCATGTATATCTGGCCTGAAATATCAGCATAACCTAAGTCAGTCACAGGTTAGCTAGTGAAGCCAAGATTTTTCACCTAAATTTAGTTCTGTAGCTTAGGTACAGAGACTAAAATCAAAGGTAAGAATTCATTAAAATCAATCCATTCAGCTACATCTTGATTTTGGTTTTGCACTCCCGATAGCTCAGGATGAGATGCAAAGAAAGAAAGAAAGGACAGTGCACTAATCACTATTTGGAGTATCTTAGGGAGATTTTCATTTGCCCTCATCTCACAGCAGCCGACATTTATCTGATCACAGTCGCTCAAAGAGGCTAAGTATCACCGAACTCCTCGGAGAGCAAAGACGATCAGTTTCTAAAGAGGCTGTTCTCTGAAGAGCCGCCGCATGTATCATTTTCCACAAATATCATTCAACATCTAACAAAGGGCAGTGTCAAGCGAGCTGTTCTTCTGACTTGACTGACAGCAAATTATCCCGTAGTGACGGCAGAAGAAATATTTTCAATTAGAGCTGCGCTCACTGTGAAAAGTAATGTCATGCCTCTGTGTGTACGAATGAATCGGGGAACGTGAAAATTCATTTCAAAATCAAAGGCCATCTATCTGAATACAAGAGTGTGAATGGAGATTTTGATTAGACAGGAAGTTCTTTCCCGTCTCTGAGGTGGGAATAGACCTTAGTGACTTGTTCGGTATAATTAATATCTACATTTTTGTACTAGGACCATTCATGAGGGTGATGAGAGTCACTGAACTAATGTGATGTGCCTTAATGATCCCAAATCCCAATCCAGTAACAATAAACGTCCTTTTACAAAAGACTTATGACGGGGTCTGACTGACAAGCCATGACAGCGGATCAACTCGGTTAAGCACAACAACTGGCATCTCTTTAAAGCAGATGAAGCTTGTTATGTTGTGCTGCAGCATAATGTAGTCACATTTCATATTTCAGTGGGTCATCCATGTCCTAATGAATTTGTTTTGAGGGTGACAATGCTCTTTTACACACCAGTAGTAACACCTAATAACACAACTGAAAAATAAACTTAATACTTACTGACAGGTTGACACTGCACCTGAAACAGAGCAGATATTATTTCATTTCCATTGTGAAAAGGATACAGTCGTAAAGCTCCACTCTGAGTCCCGATGGCAAGGATTTTCTGGACAGGGTCGAATGCCATAGAGGAGGGCTGATAAGGGAAGCCATGGCGCACAGTCTGAGGATCAAATATGAAAAAAAAAAAAATGTTTTAAAAAGCACATACCAGCACAGAAATTTACTTTAAAATTTAAGCCAGAAATCAAACTATATTTTACATTTGATTTATTTTGATTGCATTTATTTGATTATTATTTTGGTTTATTTGTTAACGTTTTTTTTATCTGTTTTTGCTTATGAAGCATGTCATTTTTAATGTGGCAGATGTTTTAGTGCTGTAACTGTTAACTTAGTTAAACAAAGCTGAAATAAAAATACTAGATTACCTTGTTTTATTCAGTTGCTGAGTCAACATTTTAATTTCCTTTAAAATGAAAGGCAAAACGTAATTAAACATAAAAAAAATAAAATAACAAAACCACTTAAAAATGACTAAAACTAAAATATGAAAACTGAAAATATAAAAATAACAGTGCATTCAAAGTATAATAAATATTAATAAAAATAATCCTAGTTTTACACTGTAGTATTGATTTGAAGTATAGCAGCAAAACATGCGTATGTGTACAGCACAATGTAGACAAACTTCCCCTCAGGGATAATTCAATATCAATTCAATACCAATTTCAACTGAATATATCCAACTATTTTAATACCCAGCCCTTTTGCTTTGCTCAAACAATCCTGATGTGCTATAGATAGACAAAAACAACAGGCACTGAGAACACAGACCTTGCTGCATTGTATCCAGAGAACAACAACGGTTGACTACAGGTTTACAGCACTGGCCTCTGTAACAGCTGTCATCGTCGCACTCTGTCTGTGTTTGAAAACCTAGAGGGTGCCTACTCTGATAGCACTTCTTAGCATCAAGACGCATCTATAATGCTGTCTAGCTAGGCAGCTCAGTGTGTTTTTAGACGCAGCCTCTCTGTCTGTGTATGTTTGTTCAGTGGCTAAAGCGGGTTACGTAAGCTGCGCTCGCGGGGACGAGTACCTGTCGGAGAGCAGAGGTAGCAACAAGCTTGACTTCATCCTTCCCATTTCTCTCGTTCCTCTTTTCATCTTTATTATGAATCAAATATTAACGCAATTCAGCGTCCGTAAGTGTCTATTACATTTCAACCTGACATAACACCAAAGCCTCTGTATTCACTCATGTAACCTCGTCAAAAACAAGATTAATACGATTAATGATTATTAAATTCACAGCGGTATTTTTAAAAAAAACATCGTGAGTGACTGTCACCATTTTTTTTCAAAAAACAGAACGTGAAAATTGCCTTATCTTTAGAAATCATTTAGTGCATAATATCATACTTAGCCTAAAGATGATATAATGTAAACAGGATTTTACAAACGCGTTACTTTTTTCCTGCCTTTAAAGACTGACAGCAGCGCGAGCAAATAGCATTCGAGCGCGGGCTGTGAAGAAGCAGTTTATTGGTTGGACCTATTGAATGAATACGCCCCCTTCAATGAACAACTAGCAATTATGAACGAACTGAATTGGTTTGCAATTCGTGAACGCAGCCCCGGACTGGCAATCGAGAGCACCGGGAGAATTATCGGTAGCCTGGCAGCAGATTTGGCCCGCTGCCTTTTTTTGTTTTTTTTGTTAGGCTATTACTATTAATATGTTTTATTTATGCCTTCTCAATTTGCCAAAGTGATCATTTCCGGGTTTTTTCACTGACTAGATGCGTCTTGATGGCAGTGCTTCCCCTGTTTTCCGTCAAACCGGTTCCGAACAGAACCAATGCCTGAGACTCGATGAAAAAGAGGAAGCGCAAATGGGCAAGCAGATATATCACATATAGAACAGTTAACAGGAATACAAAAATAATATGAGTCATAGGCCAGATAACTCAATAGGGTATTTAGTAGGCCTATTAGAATTTTTTAACAAATAGGTTAAAGCCTAGCCTATTGTACTTGTTGAAAAATGTGTTTCAATACGCTACCAGTCAAAAGGTTTTGATCAGTAAGATTTTTAATGTTTTTTTATCTCTTCTGCTCACCTGCAGTTATTCAAATATCGAAAATACAGATCCAAAATACAGCAAAAAAAACTGTAGGCTAATACTGTACATTTTTTGTATTATTTCTATATTAATATATTTTAAAATGTATTGTATTCCAGTGAGTTTTAAGTTTCAGCATCACTCCAGTCACATAGGCCTTCAAAGATCATATAAATATGCTGATTTTCTGCTCACATTGGAGGCTAAATTGACACCTGACATTTGGGATTTTTGCAGAGACTCAGCAGATCTCTAGACTCAAACTTCAATATAGCGTTATAAGATTTGTTCAAACGAATCGGTTGAGTACATGGTTCAGTGACTCGCGCATAAAAAAGGAACTTGTCGCCACCTACTGTACTAATAAAGTAACCTGTAATGTTGACTGAGCGAGCTGATCGAATCTTTGAAATGAATTAAAATCCCAGCTGCAGTGCTGTCATTCTCCTACAGTTTCCGCGCACATTTGTGTGGGTTTATAATCAAATATAGGCATTCATTTGGACGTGGTTTTGCGCGGAGCGAGACAGATAAGAAGAAAGAAGAAATAACCCGTTTCTCACAGAGAACTGTTAACTCCATCCATTGCGTTGCCAGATCTAATCCAGAGAGGGCAGCTAAACCCACCAATACTTCAAATTTGGCCTGTTCAAAACACATTGCACACTCGCAGTCTCAAAACCTAGACAACAACCTTGTGATCTGCCTACCTAGACAACATTTGGGCACCAATGATGACCCAAAATGATTGTACTGTAGGCTACAGCGTGTGCATGAGTGTGTCCAAAAAGAGTCAAGAATGGTTCTGGGTTTACAAGGAAATACCAAAACGACACGTTAATCCCAGCACAGTAGATTATGCAAGAAACGGGTTGTTTACCCTCCCTCCCTCCATTCAAGCAATCACATCTTCACTCTATAACCACACATGATACATGCGCTTTAATAAAGTAGCATGTTTAACACTGGACACTATGAGGCGGAGAAACGGAAGATCTGAACAGCAAAAGTAACCGTGTGGGTTCAAACGAATCTCAGTGTCACGCATTAATATTTTACGCATTTGTGCGCATTTTCCAAACACAGAGTCAGCTCTTTTTCACGCTCAGCTTGTGAAAAAAATCATTTAGTCTGGGTTTGAGGGGTCATAGTATGATAGTACAGTGTGTATACAGGCTAACATATACCAGCGTTTTAATGTAAAAAACGCATTCCCCCGGTGCGCAATCAAAATATACTGGACACTGTAATTTGCAATAAAACATACGAATGACATCATAACGCTTCCATTAAAATATATTTTTTTCATTGCAAAATGATGTGATGCATCACATCTACCTACCAACTAGAAAATACACGCGTTATCTATATTGTGGTATGTATATATAGCTACTCTAGTAAAGCGTTGCATAAAGGGAATACACAGCATGCACTAAGTGACACTTGCGCGAGGTTTATTAAAGAAGAAACACACACACATCAGGTGATGTTACACATTCACTTGAAAGCTTCCCCACCTTGCAGAGCTGGAAGTGCTCAGACTGGAGCGTCTCCGGGATGAGCTCGTTCTCCTTGGCCCCGAGCTGCGGGGATGGAGAAGGGGACGACACAGCCGTTAAGCCGTCCAGCACCTTACGGATATTAAACTTCTTCATTTTCCCCCCGGTGCGAGAGACGGAAGGGGACGGGAGCACCGAGTCGAGATCAGCCGTGGATGATGAGGGGGAAAGCCGCTCTCGCTCGTTTCTGCAGCACGTCTCTTTAAACCTCACATTTTAAAAGTGTTTTTCACCGTGTCCTCCATGGCTAAAAGCTTGGGTTGTGAACGTTGATATTTTTTTTGCTTTTTATTAGCGTTTGTGGGGTGTCCGTTTATTCTGACTCGGCGTCCCGCTGCGTCTCAAATTCCCTCTATCCTCTCTCTCCCACTCTCTCTCTCTCCTCTCGCTCGCTCGATCCCTTCTGCTCTCCACTCAACGCGGAAACACCGCTGCAGCGCCGCGCGTGCGCACTTCAGACTGGATGACTACTGAAGCCGCCTTCCAAACGCTTTTCCCAGTGACCAGGCAAGACTGTGGAGCGCTGAGTGAGCCTAGCGTCACATTGCAGAAATGAGGGGCGGGACTCTGCACCTGGAGCCGCAGGGATGCAGGATGGAAAGCGCATCAGCCAACACATAACAGTCATATGCATCATTTCATCAGGTTATAGCCTGCACCCTGTAAAACAGATTTAATAGGGACAAATATATATCATGGAAAATCACATTTCAAGGAGTCAGACATCTCTAAGACAAAATTATGTTTCTTGTTATATTCAGCTCTAAAATATTTAATTGGTTTGAAATGTATATTATTGAAAATATAATAAACATGAATCTATCACTAGAGAAAAATGCAATTTTTTAAATGCACAGCTTTTAATCTGAAAACTGCGCATTGTAAAAGTTTGCCAGCTATCTAGCTCTGTATTTGCTTTCGTATGCCTGATGTTAGATAAAGAGGGTCAGAAAGTAGAGGTCACAATGGCTCAACTGTCAGTCTTGCCACTGCTGTTTAAGAGTGTGTCGCTAGCAATTGATTTAGACATCTGACCCTGTTTAATGAAGGCCAAGTTTACTCTGCGATCAGCCAGCAATGTATGTCTGGTAAAGGCCAGTGTATCTATGTCCATGAAATTTGATTATTTGGGGGAAAATTTTGACACCACTTAATCAAACCAGCTACTGAGAAGAACTGTACCTGTCAGACAGCATATCCAACTAATTATTTATTAAACAAAACAAATTAGTATCATATTCATCTATTTTTTTTACCTATAGGACCTTGCAACAAATCTTGTAACACAAAAACAGAACAATGACTGTTATTTCCCTTGTTCATGCTTTCAGAGAGGTGTCTAACAAATAGGCTACATATCAAGACTGCGTCTGTTATAGTTTAAGATTTAAATAAAGAAAGGTAAGCCAACCAAAGCATAATGCTAGCAACCTCAAGGTTAGGTGTTTAAACCAGAGGGAATAAACAAAAACAAACATCTTTAACTTGGATTCAGTTGTAAAGGATAAAATCATCAAGAAAAAGCCAAAGCATCCAAGTGAATTTATGGTAATTATTCACATAGGGATATTATGTAAACATTTCAAATAAAAAGTTAGTCACAGTATATATGTAAAAAAAAGTCACTGAGTACGCATGAAAAGCCTTTGCTGAGGTTTGGAGATCTCTTTGATTCTCTACCCTTTCATACTGTAACGATGGAGATAAGCATTGCATGCATTTCCTTATCAGGACCTGGGAGAGGATGAAGAGACCCTTATAAGGTAAGGGCCATCCTCATGTACGTATGAGGCACTGACCATTCACCTGCTCGCTATACACACACAAAACACTCCAGAAACCACACACTGCAACATCAATGACTTCAATGGTTTCTCAATCACTCTGCTCTCTTTTATTCATGACAATAATAAAAGAGAGAGAGAGTTTAGTATTCAGCCTTAAGTGGGTATGAGATTGACATTAGCAAGCTTTGTTAAGACCCTCCCACTGATGAATGTTTGGCTAGTTTGAAAAGGAGGGGCCAAAGTTTACAGAAGCATGACTAAAGCAAGGTACTCCTTTGCCGATGTGGGTTTCATGCAAGAGGCTATAAACCCTTCTAATTACAGATGCAGCATTGCAATATATATATATATATATATATATATATTTCTCCAATGTTTAAAAATAAAAATTCTAATTACACTCACAAACACACTTTCATTTAAAACTGTTAAAAAAGTTATGCTACATTGATATTTACAATCATTATTTATTACTATAGCATCATAACTATAGAATAGAATGGAATAGGACAGAATTAGCATCTCTATTTTTCTCTAATCAAAATATATTAATACAATGTTTTTGAAAATATCAGAAAATCTTCTCTGCATCACCACAGAAACTGCATTCATTACAACCTATGATGTCAATTGCCTGTCCAATCTAATTAGATGTCCCTTTCCCCTTGGCATGCTTAGCCCCACCCCCTTTTAAACTGGGCACCTATTTTACCCTGATGATGATTACACAGCGATTGTGTGCTTTATTTCATAATCAGAAGGCCCATGCCATTATTAGTTTGTTTTGATGACCTCTAACAAGTTATGAATAATTCATAAAGTGTTTCAATATGCAAATATCCGTCTTCTGTGATTGAACACAGGGGTTTAAACTGAGGGGAATGTAAAGTGTGTTTAATATTGAACTGTATTATAAGGAACAGTGTATTCAAATTAATCCACCATAATCCTACAAAGAAAGAGCTGGATGTGACATGGCTTTAAAGGGACATCACTAAGTCTAATAACAAATAAACGCTCACATTTACACACACACACACACACACACAGTACAGGGCTTTTGCAAAATGCACTATGAGAGCTACATTTACATTTCAAATAGGCAGTTATGCTTCCTAACACGAACACAGAATGTGTTCAGATTGCCAAATTGTTTACAGTCTTTGGTTTACAGGTCTGTAAGTGGCTCTCACAAAAGAGATTTTCAGAAGGATCCACATCTATGAATGCCAATTCGGGTTGTTTGCATCATCTGCTTCATGAACAGATGTTGATTCTGTATCACTGCCTTAAATAATGCATCGACAGAATCTTGATGAACTGAGAAGGCATGAGAGTTCTATGATCTGGATAGAAAGTAATATTTCCAGCCAATTCAGCAAACAGCAAAGCGTATCCTGATGTTTGTCAAAATACTGTTTTTTTAAAGGGATAGCTCAAACAAAAATGAAAACCTGCTCATCCTTATGTTATTGCAAATCTGTTTGACCCGTTTTCTAACATAATTTGAAGAATTTAAAGGCATTTCTTTTCTTTTCTTTTCTTTTTTCTGATTGTTTAGTTTCGTAGTTGTAAGGGGTGTAATCCTCATTTGGGAAAAATATGTAGTTATAATTAGCATTAAATGAAAACAACAGAAGACCACAGTATGGTACAGTATGTCCCATTTAGATAGCCAGGTAAATGTGTGTGGGTGTAGACTCGACAGCTAAAAGTCTGTGCTACAAGGAGGCACATTAGAAGAAGAGAGGATGTCTCATTTGCACTCACTGCAACACATCTGCTATCAGCAGGAATAATCAACAGATGTGATAAGACACCCATCAACAATTCTCAGCAGACACATTCTCACACACACATACAGATGAACTCACTGTGATGACTAAACTGCAGGCTGCTGGCAATGACACTAAAACACCCATTTTTGAGCTTTGGGGAGAGGACATGTAACATAAATAGCACAATAAGATACAGAATGACAGAGAAATTATGCTAAATAGAAGAAATACAGCTACACATTATCATGCACTTCATTAATTAAGCATTAAAATAGGTATTATTCATAGACATAGCACTATAAATCCTCTGACTGACTGAAAGGTCAAACTGATAAGGTCAAGTATGGTGTCAAAAGTGTACATTTTTGAAGATTTTAATTTGAAGTTTGTCCTGATATGGTCTAAAGTGAGGAAGATCTTTTAAATGTGAACTCCCAGGCCTGTATTGCACAAACGTTCAGTCTCTAGAATCTTATCTGTTCACTATGATTCAATTTAGGATCTCATTTTAGACAAAGGTTATTACTGAACTTAAGGAAGTTTCTGTTACATGGCTTTGCAAGTACATCTCAAGTACAAAAATGAAGCAAAGAGGAAAAGTGATTTCCAGAGGTTGAGTGGCATGACTTGTGTGTTGTCAGGGTTTAAAATAATACCATTACAGTTTCTGCTTACAGCATAAAAGGACAGCCAGCAGCTCTCATCTTTCTTGGCCAAGTCAGAAAACTATTTCAAAGCTTTCTGTCAACAGCATCTCTCAGCATAAGTGCAAGATGGCAAACGACACTATGTAAGGGCATTTTCTAACATCTGCAGAGATCATTGCCAACAAGCAGTCTGATTAAACACCTCCATGGTTTTAGATAACTTTAAAAGACAGCCATCAATCACTCAGTCTGATGAGAGAGACAACCTGTCCACTCTATTCCCATTTTTCTATTGTTTCTGTGGACACACTATCGTTAATATTATATGACTATTCCTTTGAGCTGGTATGCTTCAACTAGGGGTGAGAAGACAAGCAAAACAGCTGACATTAAGTGTAAGATTAAGGTTTAGCTAAGGTGAATTGTACAAGTCATCATATCTTGGCGTTGTCCCTTCCCTGAGTTTAGCATACAATTTGCGCTGAATAGTCTTCTTGGGCCATAAAATAAAAGAATAAAGCTTTTCTTTACTTCAGCTTTTCCTTACTTTACATGTTAGTCTCTTCTCAAACACCGACAGAAGGGCGCGCGTACACGTCTTTCTAACCGAGAACGTGGCAATTTATTGAGGGAAATTATGTCCGGGTGGATTGTTACAGTGCCATTCAGTTCAAATCGGAACACTTGTGATTCCATAATAAAGGGTTAAAAATATTTGCACCCTTTGAAAAGCATGAGAGCAAAACGCTGCTTTGGGCCATTACTAATGCAGTTACGAAACCTTCTCAATTAAGTGCTGTCATTCAGATTGTGTTATCAGACGCTTTACAGAAAGTCCCATCATAACACATCATGTGCCCAGACGCACCATTCCAGATGGGGATTCTATCTTAGCTGTCAGCACACAATCATTTTCTCATTACATAAACAGCAGGAATTTATCTCATAAACCAATATTGGTAGGACTATAGGTTCACATAAATATTTAGGTGTCAAGTCTTTGGAGTCGATGCACCACACGCATAAATATCCCCGGTGGAAATGATCAGGCCTTAGTAGCTGTTAGTAGAAAGATATCATTTGATTTCATTATTAACTGAGAAAAGATTTATCTTTCGACAATGTCTCTTGTGCGTCTCAGGATTAAAATTTAAAGCCACACTTGTCTTACCTTCACTCCAACGTGACACACAAACCAATATAATGACTGACATTGTTCAGTTCCTGCGATAGCGGTGAATGTGCGAGATGACAAAGACATGGGAAAAAACATGGACACTACAATTAATATTTGAGCCCTTTGTCTAATCTGCACAGTGCCATCAACCAGAAGAGGCCACGTCTGGTTAATATGAGGTATTAATGATTTCTTTGTATTGTGGTGTGGCTAAAATCTTGTGCATTTGCTCGAGCATTTCCTCATACCTCATGTTGAGCTGACTGGACTGCAATGCAAGAAAATAAGTCATGTTTTGCGAGTTACATGTGCAAATTCTGACTGTGGCTTAGTGGATTAGCTTCCTCATATGATTTCTGGGGAGGTGAGGGTTGGTATAGCTGGAGGAGAACTGACTGCAGACTGAGAAGAAAAAGGAACACACCTGCACACACACACACACACACACACATCCCACATCACTTCAGATGTGTTGCTTCACGGGCAAGGAGAAAAACACCCAACTCAAGTCTATGTCCATATTTGTTTTAGGGATGAGATGACAACAGTGATAGAGAAAAGGGACACACAAAGAGTTTTAACCTCAATTATCTTATGAGAGGCTGTGAGTAATGCTCCAACCGTCCACTGGATTGGAATAATATCTCCTGGAGCAGGCCTGCCAAAACCCTAGAAAAACAAAAATACAAAGGACTGCAATCCTACAGACAACTGAGGTCACTTTTGCTGCATTCAGCTGGCAGGAAACTTTCTGATTCAATCCAGCATTTCATTTAAAGATACAGAGGTGCAGAGTTTGAAGTGGAAACTGAGCCATCATGGCATGATCAATAAACACTGCCAAAGAAAAAAAAAGACTTAAAACAGGATTTTTACCATATGCTTTATGCTCTGGAAACTGATCCAAAAATGTTAATGACTCATCCTGCAATATGCACCATGTGCTCCAATAAAATGCTCTTTACACTGACAATGTGTTACATTCATGGTTTGTTCTAGTTCTGTGTTTTTGTATTCTTAGATTAGTTTAGTTTTCATTGTGTTAGTTTCAG
>JAUCMS010000045.1:11079115-11114761 GCA_032357445.1 Enteromius radiatus
GTTTTATCAGGGTTGGAACTAAACTCTGCAGTGCATCGGACCTCCAGGGTAAGATTTGAGGAACCCTGGTCTATATGTATGATGCATCTTTAGTCGTCTCTAATCTCAAACAGCTACACATGTTAAAGTCCAGTTCAGTCTGTAACAGAGTGCAGGAACAGCATGTTTACTTGCCAGTTCATTCTATCTTGTCTCTTGCTTTAAAAAACGGAAGTCAAAATCATCCCATTTACTTTAAAAAATAAACAAAACAATTAGAATCAGCCGTGGAAAATCATGATCAGTCCATCCCTATTTCTGAAGTCTATTGAATGTAGTTGTGTTCATCTGTGTGTGACTGCTGTATCTACACTGTAATTTTCACACAATAAATGAGTTGTTTGAGGTAAATAGAGCTTGATGAGCAATACTAGGATCTTTAGAGACTGCTTGTGTGTTTTGACTCTTTGCGCTTCCCGGATGCTATTGCTGCCTGAAATAAACATTATCTTGCTCAGTGAGATTCTGCTCCTTCTTTTATTCTTCCTCTCACACTTTCCCTTCATTCTTTCCAATACTGCTACATCTTTCTTTCTCACTTTCTCTCGACCACTCTTCCTGTCACTCATGTTGTCAGGCTGGGGATGGAGTGATGCTTGGAGGTATGGAGCCAGATGGAGAGAGATGGAGAGGTGTGTTATTCTCTCTGCTGTCATACTCGCTTAGAATGACTGGCAGCTTCATTGATAAGTATGAGCTCCGGGGCCATACAGAACTCTCTCTCTCACGAACATAAAAACCCACAGAACAGATGTCAGACATAACTGACCACAAGAGAATAGCTATGAATCAGATCTCAAAGACAATTGGCATAAATTCTTGAATATACTGTAGTGTCTCCACTCTTTCATTTCTACTATGCTTCATTATATCTCATTTCAGGTGAAGCTGGACTTTACCTGGTCTTGCTGCAGTGAGGATCTCTCTGACTAGGTATCCTTTCCAACCTGCCTGCAACACTGTGGCTGCCTGCATTTCCTTGTCTGTGGCCTGCCTGCCATTCCAGTGCTCTGGAGTGTCATCTTTTACAGGGAGAAAAAACACATGGGTACATAAAGTCAGGATGAGCTACTGTACATGCTATAATAGGTCTAGACCCAAAGAGAGACTCCACATTCACCTGATCGTGCATCCAAGGCTTTAGCATTGCTGCCATGTTGTGATGGGTCTCCTGTCAGAGTCTGTACCGCAAACAGCTCCTCAGAGGTCAGTTTCCGCCCCAGAGCAGAGCAAAACATATGATACACAGCTTCATTGAACACCTGTATGAGACAAAAATAATAAGTAAAGTTAGGTCAAGTTAAGCTATATATATTATATATATTTAAATATAGTGTAGTTTCAAAGCAGCTTCACAGCAACAAACAGGAAAACAGCAGAATCAGTGATGCAAGCTCAACAAATTCAGACCATTTCAAATTCTGATGTATAGCATTGCTAGTATTCAGTTTGATAGTGACCAAATAAATATAGGTTGCACGGTTTTGACAAAACAAAACAACAAAAGCAAAACAAAACCATAAACAAGCCTAATATGTCATTTAAACTGAACTCAACTAAAAGTATCCATGAGAACAAAACTAAACAAATGAAAAACTTTAATTTAAAACTTATTTTAACTTAACTTCAATGACTAAAAATTAATTGAAGAATAAAAATTGTTAAGTTTTTAATTAAACTAGAAATGTAAAGATTAGCAATGGTATTTCACAGCTGCTCGCTGGCACAGTGCTGTAAAGATTGGTGATGAGTCATAAAGAGCTCTATTTCAAATTCTGAAAGAGCACATATTTTATTATTTAAAATAACGAAGGTGTTAAAAATCAAAAGGAAATGCAAAATAGTTAGTTTAAATACAGTCTACAACAAAACCTACCCTTTGTTGCTGTATGCCTACACCATGGGTCTTCTCAAGTTCTTTGGTGGTTGATAGTAGTTCCTCTGGGTCTGAGAAGCTGTTGATCACTCGACCCAGGGCTCTCACAATCATTACAGCCTGCTCACAGAACCTCAGACTCTCCTTGACAATTCAGAGGAAAAACAAGTCACTACGACTGAGATTTTTTGCCATCAGGTTGATGAGCTTTACTTAATATTCTAATGACTTTTTGGCATAAAAGAATACTTGATCATTTTTAGCCATACATGTATTTTTGGCTATTGCTACATATACCCGTGTGATTTATAATTGGTTTTGTGGTCCAGGGTCACATATGTGTTTGTTAATGTGTGCATGCCTTGTCAAGGTGTAGCATAACAGTCTCCTCATCATCAAACACAAAAGGAGACATGCTGAACAGATGCAGGTGGACGGCATATGAAGCACTTGTGTGCACATGAAGAACATGACGCCTAGTGTGAAAAAAACAGTGCTGATTAGAAATTTTATAATGTGTTTTAACAGTCATTGGTCTGTAGTGTTACACTGAATGAATGAATGAACATTTAAAAAATTGTACATTACATTGTACATTGCAAGTTAATCTAATTTGAATAAAATAAACTGCTGTATCTACTGTATATGAACTTATACCTTTTTTTATAGTAATGCCTTCACATTTACAACCAGGAATAAATGCGTATGCTATTGAAATCATATACAGTATGTGATCATCATATGACTAAGAGTACAAGCATGTGTGGCCTGTTAAGAGTGAGCTAGCAAAGCAGCAACATTTTCCTAATTAATAACTTGAAATTAGAAGATGTTTTCTAAGATCATGCACTAGTGATGATGTAAGGATTTTGTACATGTAGCATTTTGTGCATGCAGTTATAGTCAGCAAAATCTCCTTATTATAAAAGCTTATAAAAGCTATTATTACAATTTCAGCTGAAGTTGCTCATACGCCTTTTAAGCACCCTCATAAAACTCAACGGAACTGGACTAGCTCTGCAGTGACATATTAGCTTTACATAATTTGTCGACAGAAATCAGATTTCTCAACACCGAGGTGCATTAGCTGGAGATAGAGGGAGAGAACAAAGGAAAGCCTTTTGGTAACATTTTTTTTTCTTTCCTGAATGTATGATCCTCAAAAAACAATTCAAATGTTTCTACGCTTGGCCCTCCCCTTCCCTCAGTATGACCTCTGAATGTAGGCTTTCAGCTTTTAGGCCACTATGCTGCTAGAAATAGCAGACTGGGTCATATCTCTCTCTCTTTCTGTATCTCAGCCCATCTTCTTACCCCTCTCTTCTGTTCTGGGCTCCTAAGAGGGAGTGCAATACATTACATGAACCTTGGTACTGATGTTGAGAGCACATCACAGTGTCCACTTTCACAGCACTGATATCAATATTTTTTAAATAATTTAAATAATTTGTATATTTTTTATTTATTCAATTTGTATTTTTATTCACTTTTATTTTAAATAAATGCTGTTACTTGAAATCCAAATATATTATAATCATATAAAAAACATCATATTACGGCTATAATTGCTGCAGAAAATTCGGCAGTACAGTGATTTACCCTGGAGGAAGAGAAAGCAACGCAGCTTTACTGGCAGTAGTTTGAATCTGCAACACAGGAAGTTGAGAGACGATGCTCTTCCACGAGAAAGGCTTAACTATTAAAGAACCAGGCCTGGCCGATGACTCCTTTTCTGTACAAAAAACAGACCCACACTTTAGACAAGATCCTTGTTCTTGTGAACAGCAAAATGTGTATGTATAGTATGTCTATCTGTCCTTACTCTCTTCCACACTCTCTCCCCAGTGCACCAAAGCTGAGAATCCAATGACAATGTCTGTAGGTAACAGACTATCTACAAACAGGAAGTGAGTACCTTTCCCATCTGCAGACTGAGAAAAGCAAGAACAATAGACAGAATGGAACAGCATCAGCAGAGACCTTATTAATGTGCTTCGGTTTTGTATGCATCTCAGGAGACAATACAATACACACACACACAAATTACATAAACTCCCACTCACAGTAATTACCAAATATTAAATCAAACCACATGTTCTCAGTGGATAAGGTCTGGGGGAAAAAAATCCAGCTCACCAGCATTACAGAAAAATGGGGAGAGATGAGCAATGCTAACAGCATGGTTATCAAAAACCTCACATTGTGTTTGTGTGTGTGTGTGTGTGTACCTGTGTGTGAACAATTGCAGTTGAATCAGGTTGTCTAGCATGAGCGGACACGGAGTGGGTGGAGGCCACAGCGTTGGACAATGCAGCAGCAGACAACCGAGAGGAGATTGAGTTCTAACAGAGAATTGAGTCACTTTCATGTTCTTTCCAAACACAACACATCCCTCCCACCACAGATGCCATAATTATACCAAACACCATTACAAATGGCACAACAACAGGTTTAGTTCATTCTTATATTAGGTGTTTGTATGATAATGCATTCTGAATGTCATAAATACACCCCAGCCCACCCATAAAGTAAAACAAATTACAGTTACCACAGCTATGGACTAATGGGGAAAATTAAGAGCATTTGTTAAATTTCTAATTTTTTTATTGATTAAGCAAACATTAAATTGATGAAAAGACACTTATAAATGCAAAACATTTCTATTTCAAATTTATTTGAAATTCTGATAAAAGAGTGTCACATACATTAATGTGAGTTTCTCTTTTCCTTCAAAACCCTACCTTAAAGTGTGATGTCTTACACTGATGTGCGTAAGTATCTGGCTTGTGGAAGACCAACAGTGTCCTGCAAAACACATAATTATTAGCATATTGCAGCCTGCAGCTTAATAGGAATTTAACAGCGCGAGGAGTTCATTTGACAAAATAGCAAAGTATGAGCATAATATGGCTTAGGCTATTGCTAGAGATGATTGATCCTTACTGGAAGCATTTAGTGAAGTTGTGCAGGTCCACCCAGGTCTCCAGCAGCGGGGGTTTGTCTGATGCTAATGTGTCCTGGGACAGAAGCAATGCACCGCTGGACTCTTTGTCTGTCTGTAGCCTCTCCTTATCTTTTCCAGCTGTCTCTTTGTCAGGCCCTGACGTTGACTTCACTTCTTCCGTATCTTGGAGATTGAAAAAAGAAATGTTATACAACAGTCCAATACAAAACAAGCAAGCAATGCTAGTAGCGTGCTTATTAGTGAATTTGCCTTTTTCAGTGCTAAAATAATAAGGCCATATTACAACATCAGGTAACCAAGGCTTGATGTGATTTGTAATTTTCTAGGGAGATGTCTGGAATGAGATTCTCTAAATAAAGATACTATACTTTATTATTATTAGCATTTCCACTACATACAATTGCTTATTTGCATTCTATAATTATCAATACAGGACCAAAAAATGGAACTTAGACACACACTGTTGGGGAAACTACTCAAATTTCAAATAGCAATTAAACGGAAATAGTGACAGATATCTTCATCTGTATTATGATGTGAAAACAATTAATGGAAAAAAAAAAAAGTAGGGTAGGGACTTGGTGCTAAACATCATTGTTGACTGGATAGGGGGAGACTTACAACTTATGCATGGATGATTTGTCCAAAGTAAGACGAGTGTAAAAAATGTCAAACTACAAGCAAGCACCTTTGAGAATAAAAATGTTTTCTAGGATGCATTAGCTTTTCATGAAGATACCATGATTAACTCAGTGGTACCAATCAGTAAAGCTCATTTAGCCAATCAGGCACTGTATTGAATTTATAAATGCTCTTTTTCTGGTGTCACTCAATTCATTATGCCAATTTTGAGAAATACTGTTATACATTGCAGCTTAAAGTCATTACACTCAGCGTGCAGTGCTGATGTATTAGACCATGATAATATAGATGCTGTAGCAAAGCCATTCACTCCATTTACTTATCCACAGGTGTTACTAAGCAACACACTGGGCTCTCTGGGAAAGCACATAATTGGCCTGTCGTGATGAGGGGCGAGTGCATGATCATGATCACAGATATAGAGATGATGCCATGCGTCTATGTGTGTGTGTGTTTGCATCTGTGTTTGTGCTGATGAAAAGAAGATAGATTGGATGGGGGAAGAGAGGGATAAACGAGAAAGTGCAATTGTGAAGGCAGCCAGCTATCATATCATTACAGCAGCTATTAGCCTCACTGCTCTGATGGCTAAACAATGACTTGTGGGAGATAAGTGAGGCGAATTATCGTCTGCCTTTACAAATTCATTCTTTTCACTGCACTTTCATTGTATTGCACATTGTTCCAGACACACTCAATTGAAAATGAGTAATGCTTTCCCAATCTTTCAACTGAAAAAAGCTTGTAAATGATGGCACGGATTATTTAAATAAAAATATTTCGCTTGAGGTCAGCTTTCAGCCTCAAAATAATTGCTAACTGCGAAACGTAATACATATAACTGGCGAATATGAGCATTACACATGTGTTTGAGTGACAGGGCGGACTGAGCTGTGGCATTGCTCACCGTTGGCAATGCTGTCGTCCTTTTTCTTGTCCTCTGCTGTTACCTGGGGGGGAAATGGAGGGAGAAAAAGTGCACAGGGTGAGCTGGGAGAGACATGGCAGAGGAGGGCAGAGGAAAGCAGTGGAGACAGAGGACGTCCACATTCATCCAGTCAGCATGTGCTGAGCCTGTTTGGCTTCCAGAAGCCGATGAGAAATCCTCTAATCTGACATCTGGACTCCCACCAGAAAGGGTTTTCTCCTTCAGTTAACTGCTCACAGGAGAGCGAGTGCCATAAACATTAAGGGTACTCGGCTGGTGACAGGATTAGGGGGCACGGGTTTGATTAGCATGTCAGTCTTTACTTGCTAATTGAGACACCTTTTTGTAAAACTATTTGAATACTGTGTTTTTTTTTTACCTTTTAAGTAACCCAGTGTGATGCCATGGAAACAATCCAGCTGTAGGCCTTAGAAACTTCTCCAATGTGCTTTTTTTCCCATGATTGAACCCAACCTCGTGTCATTTAGAAAGCCTTTTAAAGCCTGAGGAGTCGTCCGACTGTGCAATTTAAATGTGGAGGACAATTAGGGGCTCTCTCTATGCCACATCTAACGAATGACAGCACCAGTGATTCAGAGATAGACTGTGACTCACCACGGATCTGAGGTGAGGAGAAGGGGAGAGTGGAATGGAGGAAAATAATGGAGAGCAGAGGGGGGTTGTTGAGATAGGGGGAAGAGAACCAACAGTCCAGTAATTTAAATGTAATTTTTTAATATTGTTGAAAACACCTCAGGGTACATTCCACACATTACTGTGGTAAACTAGCTCCTGTTCATACCTAATTCAGCTTACAACATTATCAGAAACTCAATATAGCTCTAAAATATATCAGGTGACCAAAAAAGAAAACTCTTTGACTTTTTTTCTCTCTGGTGGAACAAGATATTCTGAGTAATGTCTCATGCTGCGTCCGAAATCGCATACTGGTTAAGTAGGTACTACATTTAAAATTGAACGTACTACCCGACCGTTAAAACAGTACGTTTTATATGTTATGAATGTGGGTAGTATGAATGGAATTCGGACGTACTACATCCGCCATATTGATGTTGTCACGTGTCATGCATCGTCACAACAGCGCGGAAATTTAAACTTTCAATAAGTCATCAATTTATTTAGATTGTGTTAAACAAGTGTAATTTAATCACAATAAACTATGTCTCAACTTTTTGACATTTTTTCGAATATGACGCCTCCTCTCCCGGAGCCTCATGGGATAGGAAAGTGTCCATGGTATGCCTACTATAGAATTTGGGCAGAAGCAGTAGGTCATCCGGGTATTTCTCGCCTACTAAATTTCGAATACTATGAATTCGGACATACTAATCGCCTCGCATGCTGTTTTTATGGGTACTACAGTATATAGTAGGGAAGTAAGCGCAGCATCAGTGTTTTGTGTCTATGCAATGGAAGTCAGTGGGCTAGGTTTGGTTGCCAATGTTCTTTAAAATATTCTCTTTTTGAAATATCACAATATTTTCTTACTTACATTTTGGAATAATTACTTTTTTTTCTTTAAGAATTGCATGATATTGTCACGAGTGCCCTCAAGCCTCGCCTAAAGTCATCTATCATCCACTCACACTCACACAGGACTCTTAGTTTACATCTAGACTCCATTTCCCATGCACCATTGCACCATTCACACCACCACTGGACTCAGTTACACAAAGACTCAATTTCCCATCATGCATTGCTCACCCAGACCTGCTAGCACTTGCTATCATCACCGTCAGCTGCAGCTCATCACCACACCCATCACAAACTGCTTAAATAGCACAGCCACACAACAGTCAAACGCGAAGTCTTGGTTTGCTCTGGCGATCATCTCTTAGCATTCTTCCCGTGTTTGATTTCCTTGTTGTTTGCTACCTACTCTGATCTATCCCTGTGTACCCTGACCACTATTCTGTCTTGCCTCCGCTGTTACTGTTTGCCTTTTAATGTGACCCTGCCTATTTACCTAAAAAAAACGCAAATGATCCGAATGTTCATGCCTTGGAAGACCTTATTTCTCAGAATTGTGAGATATAAAGTCAGAATTGCGAGTTACAAAGTTAAAATTGCATGATATAATGTCACAACTGTGTGACTTTTTTCTAAGAATTTTGAGTTCGTATCACGCAATTCTGACATTATAACTCGCAATTCTAAGATAACTTGCAATTGCAAGTGTACAAAAGTTTGTATCTCGCAATTCAGACTTTTTTTTCTTGCATTCGTAAGTTTATATTTCACAATTCTGACACACAAGTCACAAATGTGAGTTTATATCATCTCAAATCTGGCATTTTTTCTAGCAATTATATGTTTATATCTCGTAATTCTGACTTCATAAGTCACAATTGGGAGTTTATGTTAATGAAATATTAATTAAAAAATGAAAAATAGAGGCCAGTATACATAGTCAATGAAATGTTGTGTTCCACAGAATATCATAGCCACTGTAAATAATGTAAGTAAAACACATTAATTATTTTATTTTTGGGTGAACTATTCCTGTAAGGGTACATCAATTCAGTTAGATCCCACAGGCACATACACACACACACGTCCATTTATCGTACAAACTACACGGAAGCTATCAGTCTCAGTCCGATCTAAGCTGAACCCCTTGTGAGACATCCACTCTGATGACTGACAGGCTAATTGTGCTGCTTTTTATATCATTCCGAGGACATGACCTGTCCTTTTATGCAACGAGGCAAGCATGTTTTACCATTCCCTCTCTCTTATTCTCTATCTCTCTAATGCTGGATCTGCCAGAGGTGCTCTCTTGATTAGGGAGACAGGCAGAATGACATTGGAGCTGGAAAGAGAGAGGTGTTAGAGGATATCATAGCCTGTCTCGGCCTCCCGGCCACCAGTCGCACTACAGCCAGAGAGCAGAACATTTTGATGCACACTGCTTTCACAGATGGCATAAACTGTAACACACTGCCACACAGCACACAGCGCAACCCCTGGAGTACAGTCAAACCCTCGACTACATCTGTTCAGAGAGAGCAGTCACCATTCATAACACATAAAATAACGTTCGAAAGTTTGGGTTTGTAAGATTCGGGGTGCCATTTTATATTGTGTCCCTAATACAGGTACGTGTGTACTTACATAGTAACTAGATGTGTATGTAGTATGTAACCAGTGTAATTATAGTATCTACAGCTGTAATATTGTAATCTTGGGACCAAGATTTTAAAAGGACACTTTAGAAGACATTTGTCGGCAGTAATGGTCACTGAAAATTCAATTTTGCTACCAGAGTAATCATTTCTATTTTAATATATATTACAATGGAAACATATATATACATTACAGTATATTAAAGTGCCCCATTATGGGTTATAAAATGTTCATATTTTGGTTATGGGAGTGCCAAACAACAGGTTGACATGCATGCAAGGTAAAAAAAGAAAAAAAGTATGATTCATTCAACAATTCATTTTTCCAGACCCCTCGGGTGATTGGTCAACTGCTTTAAAAATGACTTATTTCAGTGATTCAGAGTTGACTCTCTTTTGAGAGACAATAACTTTATACATGGTGCACTTACAGAATTTAAACTTTGCAGGATGTTTTCATTCACAGTGTTACACACTGCATGAATTGTAATTCTCAAAAACCCATAATAGGGGCACTTTAAATTTTCATATTTCATAATATATTTATCAAATAAATGCAGCCCTGATGAGCATAAGAGACTAAAAACCAGTAAAAAAAAACCCTGACCCCAAACTTTTAATCACATAATATTTTAAGACAACATATCCATTTCTTTCAGAGATACCTGGGTGGTTTCAGTGGTGTCCAGTGTATTTAGGCTGTTCTGGGTGATGTCGTTCTTAGTGTGGTAATCTTCACTATCATCCATTTCAGAGAAGGAGGTCAGATTAGAATTATAGCCACGCCTCTTTACACCACCCTGCTCCCTAAACACACACAAATACTTTATTTAATTACAAGCATTACTATCTGGTGTTTGTATCCTAGATAAACATAAAACAAAAGCACTACTTCCTGGTGTTAAGCACAAATGTTTCATGCTATAAAGAGTTTCAGACTACTTTAGAGTGAAGTCTTTTGCTCAAGAGCAGTACAACGAGAACCTCAACACAGTCTCTGTCCCTGTTTGACTCTCCCACACAACCAATTACTGCTTTTAGCACACACTGTGCTAATGTACTCACACGTGCAACTGAATACCTGGAAATAAAACAACGCTTATATTCAGACACTTTAAATTATTCATGCCTGGTGGGTAGCAGGCATGTCATTTGGTTTAGTTTTAACATGACAGACCAAAACTTTTCCATTAGGTTCAAGCTTCCTGCTGACGGAGCTGAGAAAATGTGGACTGATTGATCTGAAAAAGTAATCATTAACACCTGGTATACAGAAAAATGGATACATACCATACATACTGTATGCAGACTGATTTGCAAGTATATCTCTCAAAAATCAGTTTGCAATTAAAGCACCCCAAGCACACCAAGAACGATAACTATAAAGATAATGTTGAATGAATCAGAAAACAACTAAAAACAACTGAATGAGGGTGAATAAATGATATAGAAACAATTCCTGTAAGCACAGTGTTTCTAGATGTCCTCCCCTGATAATTCTTACATTAAATTCTGGAAACTATACCTGGAAAGGAATCTTACGATTTGCCAACAATAAAGCTGTTTATTAAGTTAAACACCTGCATGTGCAGCTTGTAAATGATTTTGTACTGCAAGTAAATACATTAGCGGCTTTCTCTAAAGGATAGTTTTCAGCTTAGCTTGGCTATTTTTGCTGTGATATAATTGGTAGTGCAGTCTGCAGTACAAACACACATATACACACACACACACAAACACACACACACAAAGCTTACATGTCATGTGCAGCCATAGCCATAAGTTTGTAGTTGATAAAGGGGCTGGAAACTTCAATGAACTGCTCTGGCTTCAGAACAGGGGGTTCTAAAGAGCAAAAATATAGTTTGATCCATCTAGAGCAATTATATATCACTTTAAACAATACACATTATTATATGAATATCTTAATAGTAACACATCTTACCCTTGGGTTCATCAGTAATGTTAGTCTGCTTGCGGGGCCTGATGAGTTTCCATGGAATAACTGGGGGAGGTTTAGGAGGGGCCACCAGGGGGCAATCTCGAGTGCAGGTGAGCAGCACAGGGTGGCTGAAGAGCTGAGAGAGCCCATACTGTCTCAGACTCTCAGACGAATCAGCCTGGAAAACACACCACACACCACGATCATAGATTATAGCAGAGGGGCTTAATAACGGATTAGACAGCCAGCACTAATCCAAACGGAGTCAAATATTGCTTGAGACTAAGACAGAGGGAGGGAGAGTACCATTTGGGGCAGGTTTGCACATTAATGAGCTTTAGGTAAATGTTTGGTGGAGGCATCATATCAAACAAACTGGGTGGGGATAACATTTGAAATCTAAATTTGTTAGTTTTAGTTTTTAATTATTCTCATAAAGCCCATTACAAATAATAATATATATATATTTTTAGAAGTCATTACTCCAGTCTTTAGTGTCACATAATCTTTTAGAAATAATTTCTAATATATTGAATTTTTTCTTATTCAAAGAAAAATGTCAAAATAACAGCATTTATTTTAACATTTTATAAATGTCATTTCTGTCACTTTTGATTCATCCATGTTAAATACAAGTATAGACGTTCAATTTGTAAACGGCAGTGTTTATTTTACAGATTGAAAGACATGTGCTTACCATCCTTGTAAGCACTGATGTTCTTTTCTCCATCAGATGCAAGGGTTGGTAACTGGCACAAACTACCATCTGAGGAATAGCACCAGTGGCTAAATTAGAAAGAAGAAAGAGAGAGAGTAAAAAAGAAAGAGCATTTGTGAAAAAGTCTAAAAGAAGTATACATGAAAGAGGTGTCATCTCTACTTTATATGCATGAAAAACTTTGCAGGCCCTCAAAATCTAAGCTGAACTTTTTCCCCGTCATCAGGCTTCAGTCTCTTTAATACTTAAAGCATAATAAAATGAATGGAGTGCAGTCTATTTTGAATAAGAGGAAGAGAGAATGAGTTGATAGATCAAGGCATGAGTTTCAAAGACAAAGGCGTGAACAGCTGAGAGGGCACTGTAATCTGTCAAGCCATATTTTCCTAATTCACATGGCACACAACTTCCAGTGTAGAGGAAGGCACAGAGGCACTGCACTATCAGCGTTTGATCTTCATCTCCCAAGGCCATCTCTGATCTCTTATCAGGCCATCAGTGTCCTGACTGCTACATGATCAAGCTCAAAGCCAAAAGAAAGAGTGGGAAAAAGAAAATAAAGGGGCCATGCTCAGCTTTGGGTTAAATTATAAAGTAAAATTGACCACTTGCTCTTCATGTTTAACAACATAATATATTGCAAACAGTTGAATACTGTCAAGGCATTATCCATAAAATAAAGTTGGTTACTGGGCTCCTTTTTTAAAATGTATTTATTTTATTTAACTTTAGCCTGCCTTGATTAATCTATCCATCTATTCAACAATTAAAACCAAACACTAAAATGTCGACAATCCAATAACAATAGTAAACTAATATTTATCATTTTAATTGCCAAAATGATATTTTGCTTAATTTTAATTTTCTTTTCTTGGTTTTCTTAGTAATCAGTATTGCGAACCAACCTGTGTCAAGATATCCAGCTGGAGTCCCTCATTGTTTCCACCAGAGGGTACTCCAGCCAGATCTGGGCTCCGGCTCATGAACTGCATTACCCATCAAGCTGCATCCCTGGGACTGATCACATCCACACCTGCACCTCATTACCACACCCATTTACTGATTACACACGGCTGCCAAACCAGACACTGCTGCCTGCACGGAGGTCAGAATTCGGTCCTCAGCCTTTACGGAGATGTTCCCGAGCATCTTGGACATGGTAATTAAGGACACCAGGGCCTTCTCCAGGCGTACGAGACTGGTTTCCTGCTTGGCTGATTCCCCAATGAGGTCAGTAAGGGCAGCAGGCGTCTCTAAGACTACGACAACAGTCGTCACTGAGGCTGCACCTCGTTCCACAGTGCTAACGGTTATGGCAGTTTAAGTGTATGGCCTGCATTGCTGCTCGCCAGAGGCCTCGCCCATCTGCATTTCTGCCCCAGAACCCCAATCCGAGCCAGCTCACACCGTAGAACCTCCCAGGGTTCCGCTGGTGGCTGCACAACCTCCAGAGATGTCAGCTCCGTCCGCAGATGCTTTGGAGGTCCCACCAGTGGCTGCACAACTCCCAGAGGTCTCAGCAATGCCACAGTGTTGTTGGGGGTTCCGCTGATGGCTGCACGGCCTCCAGAGATGTCTGTTCCCACTGTAGATTCTTTGGAGTTTCCACCAGTGGCTGCACAACCCCTCAGACTTCCTGTGCCTGCCAAGAACGCTAACCAGGGATCATCAGTCATCCTAGTCATGGTCACGGAGACCTCTAATGAACTCCTGTTTCCAAGTTCTGAGTTCTGTTTCTGAGTCATGGCCAGGAATGCCGTCCCCGAGTCCTGAGAGTCCTGTTTCCAAGTCACGACCAGAAGTGTTCTGCCCCGTCATGGCCAGAAGGGCCACTATTGAACCATTGCCTTGCCCTGCCACAGCTATGGAAGACATTTCTGAGTCCTCATCCTGCCCTGTCATGGCCACTGAGACCATCGTTAAATCGTCGTTCTGTCACGGCCAGAAGGGCTGCCATAGAACCCTTGTCCTACCCTGCCACAGCTATGGAAGCAGTTTCTGAGCCTTGGCCGTTGAACTCTCAGTTACATCCACAAGGGCCGACACACCTCGCCTTGCTATGGCTAAGGACTCCCGTTCCACCTGCGCCACCTTGGTGGGCTCCCGTTCTGTCTGCACCACCCTGGTGGGCTCTCGCCCCGCCTTGGAGGTTGTCAGCTTCTCCTGTTATGAGTCGTCAGCCCTGCCCTGGAGGGCTTTTGCTCTACCTGCACCACCGCGAGTCCCTGCACTGCCGTTTTCCTGTGTGCCTCTACCTCTGCTCCACAGTCCAGGTCCTCCACAGCTTCTCTGTCTATATCCATTTCATGGACCTGGTCCCCTGTACATTCCCCAGTTCTGTCTCTGCCTGTGCCCTCAACCTTTTGCCGGTGTTTTACCCTGCCTGAACAACCTCTCTAATAAACAATCTGCAAATGGATCCGCATGCCTCCATCTTGTTCGTTACACTTTGAGCCCAAACTAGCTACATCACACATGATAAATTAATTTCAATTTAAAATGCAATTTAAAAAAAAAAAAAAAACCTAAACAAAATCATATTTTTTTATTTAGCCTTGTCCTATATGTGATAAAATGTTTGAAAAATAAAATAGATCATATAATATTGGCCACCTGAGGTTGACAATGTACACATTTTCTAAAGGTTAAGCACCTCTTTTCACAGTTTATTGAAAAAGAAATAAAAATGATTTGAAGTGCAGGACCTATTTTGTGTCCTATTCATAGAAAAGTGCCATAAATAGAATGAACAGCGATCATGTGTGTGTGTGTGTGTGTGTGTGTGTATGTTTCAATAAAAGAGATACCGCTTTAGGCTCTGAAGATCTAGGCCACGCTACCAAAGTGATATATGTCAAAGCATGTTATAATTTCCAACCCATTAATTAGTATCAAACACCCAGAGGGAGTGAGAGGAAGACAGAAGGGATGGATTCATTATATGGATTAAAGGACCCTATAGATAAGAGGACAGAGCAAACAAAGGAAAGATGGAATGTTTATGGAGGATAACAAGAGAGAGAGAGAGAGAGAGAGAATTTCAGCAGCCAACACTGCATTATCCCAGTGTGATCTGAACCACTTGCTTGCAGAAGCCAATTATCCAAAACAGTCTATCTGAACAGCAAACCATAAGTCTCAATAGACTCATCAAATTGTTTTGTCGGAAATCCATGTTTACATGCATACTGACAATTACACCTCCTTATCACAACAGCACTGAGCTTTTCAAAGCAGGTCGGTATACAATTGATGCATATTGTGTATGTGTGAGTGGAGTGTATGTGTGCGATTCGCTGCTCTTTGCTCTCCTTGCATATTTCAGTCATAAACTGCACAGTGACAGAATTGACAGTGCTCGCCCGAGGCCATGCCAGATAATTCTATTCAGATCACACCTGAGAGAAAAACACTGGCACTCTGTTCACAGTCTGACACACACATACACACACACAGATTAACACTGCTGCACACTTCTTCAGAGCAAACCCAAATACAGTTATGCACACAAAAACACAGAAAGGGGGTTGCTTTATTTATTCATGCTCATGATACACATCTTGCAGTGATGGCTGTGGCACTGATTCCACAATACATGAACCTGCGGAAGAAGTGATGCATGGAGATAGAATTGGGTGCTACTTGAAGACGAGCAGTCAGAAAAGACAGACTGATACATATGGGTCATTTTACCTTTAATGCACTACTAAACAGATCACCATTGCTTTATGGAAAGCTCCATGCCACATTGGCTACAAATTATTAATAGCCGTTTACAGAGGGCATATAGAGTGTTTCTGGATAAGGATCAAATATTCATACCTCAACTACATTTTTCAGAGTGAATAATGTATGGCGAGGAAAGAGGGGAAAAAACATATACTGTATGAAAATGTCTTTATGCACACATACAACACACAAAAAAGGGAGATTTCAAACTCACTGTTATTTGAATGGATAGCTGCTTTGGGCTGAATGGTCTTTCTGTCTTGGTCAACAACTTTATTCTTCCTTGTAGGAGACTCTGACAAGAAAAGGTAAATTTCAGGTCAAACTCTAAGGATCTTTTTAAAAGACCCACATGATAATGACAATTGCTGTTTTCTCTCTTTTTTGTACTACGACTATACATTTTTTTAATATTAAAACATGAAATGTGATGATCTTGTGACTGAAATCACAAGATTATAATTATTTTTTTTTAAATGTAAAATAATTCAGAAATCATTTGAAATCATTTAGATATGAATAATAATTTGAGCGTTATGAGAAAAAAAATATTAATGACTATGGTGAAATTTTTAGGATATTATACACTTCCATTACTTTTCTAATGACACTCACTATAGCTATTTCCATGTCTTATACAGTAAAAGGACTATACTTTACATCACTTTCATAATATTATACCTTTATTACTATATATTATACGTTTCCATGATTTTTTCCCCATGAAAAAGTACTTTCAAATAAATAACTTGAGCATGACCAGAAAATTTAGATGACAACATACTAATACTTATTTTCCAGGCCATGAAATCAAAAGACAAAAAACAAAGTCATTAATATGCATGTGCCTTTTCAAAGAAGATACTTCAGATTTTTTAATTTGAATACTTGATAAAGGGTACATTTTTGACAACATTTAGGTGTGCAAACGTAGATGATGATAAAAAAACAGAACAAACAGAAGCCCATCAGAATTGATGTCACCCAAAAATGATGTCTTCCACGCTCAACAAATTTATGGTGCCAAACACAAGGCTTCTGATCATGTGAGGGCCTGGAGTTTTAAACCTATGGCTAATAATACCCCTACTTTCACTGAATACTGCCATTGTATGCGTGAGATCAATAGGTTACCGTTGTACCACTAAACCTCCACACTGCAACATGCAGTATAAAAATGTTGTGAATTGAAATAAAAACGATCGTAATTATGCTTTTCATTAGCCTAATTGACAAACAGAAAGTATTATAAATTGAGAAACCTCAAATATTTGTTAAACACTTCATATTTTACACAGTCAAACTTAAATGACTTTGAATCCTAAAGCACTCAGACCATTTTAAAGTTTCATTAGAAAACATATTAAAAGAGTGATTAACACAGCAGGTTATCTTGCCATATCGATTCTCTCATTTACTCTCTCTGCTGGTGTCTTTTAATAAGACATGTCACATACTGTTAATGGATAAATGACTGCCATGTGTGTGCGGGTCTGTACCTCTGTTCTTCAGTAATGTGGGAGATTCGCTCTTGAACTCGTTTACAATAGAATCTGTTGCCGTTAGGTCAGCAGTTGTAGTCTCCTCTGAGCTCTCTTCCTCTAACTGGAATTGAGGAATATTGTCCCTCAGAAATTCCCAAATTTTCCCTGTGCACCAGGATCTGAGAATGACATTAACACAGAGAAGATTAGATTCTTTATTAGCACCTTACTGTGAACTTATCTAATAATCTCAATTGATTAAAGCCTATTTAAGCCTGGACTAACAAAAAGCTTGTATCAATTTAATGCCCATTCACAGGATCAATGGATGAAACTAATAAAGCTGAACAAACAAGCCTCTGGACTTTAGACCAATCAATAAACAGCAATTAGAGGAAAGGCAAGCAATGCTCAATTAACTAGTAGAGGTGATCACAAAAGCCTGAATAAAGGTTTAAGCCAATAAAAACAAATGCAAACAACATACTCTCTTAATTGTTTTTAACTTGAATCTTTAACATTTCACATACTAATGTTCAAACATTTGTGGTCAGTGCTCCATTTATTTAATCAAACTGAACTTTTTTAAAGCTAATATACATTCTTGGTTCATTTCAATCATCTGCTTGCCCATGTTTTCTAATTTCATGCTGAAATGTGGCTATCAGGTGCTACATGGATTTCTTGGACTCTCTTGGCTCTGGCAAATTTGTGAGCTTTTTGAGTGAGATACGACTACAAGATCCTGCAGCATGGAGTAAATGACCTCAGGAGACCCTAGTTTGATACACACACACACACACATGAATCAAGCCTTAAAAAAAATGATAGCACTCCAGAAGATATGACAGCAAGATGTGTGCACTCATCTCGCAGCAATTTATTTTTCCAAAATACAAGCGTACATTCTCTGAATGTGTGTACTGGTCTCTGAGGAGTCTATGAAACACGGAAACTCATCAGAGCGTAAATTACAAGACACCACGCCGCGTTTCCCAAAACAGCGCAGATGTGAGAGTTTTGCTGAAGAAGTGACAACAAACTACAGAGACAGAGTCAAATGCTAGAGAAGAGAAAGTTACATGCAAACTTCACAACAACAACATTCCTGCAATAACTCAGTAAAGCCAGAACGTTGGTGAAGACCAGCCATTTGTTTGCAGAACAACAACATAGTGTCTGCAGCCCATTTTCTCCTAATAAGGGTGGCATCTGTGCACACTGTGAGGAAAAAAAGGACATTCTGTGGATCGCAGAGCACAGCTTAATGAAGCTTGTTAGCACATACCACAGACATCAAGACAATGGTAGCCTGAGAGAACAAACTGTTAACTATAAAAACTTAACTAAAAGCTCTCAAAAATGTCAAAGTAAAAAAAAACCGAATGCAACATTTTAAGATTTTAAATAAACATATACATGGATGAACTGTTCACATTAGATAAATATGCTTTTAGAAAATATACTGTGTGAATTTCCTTTTAATGTCAACCTTTCATACCAGCCTGTTAAATGTTGTATAAAATAATGTTTTATACTATATAAACAATGTAAAAATGTACTGTGCAGAATTAAAATTTGGAAATGCCCAAGGTAAAGTAGGGTAAGTAAGGCACACTCTCCAAACTGCTTGTCCTATGCAGGGTAACTGGAAGGTTGTGTACTAACCTTAATTGAGTTCGATCTGTGAATTGGCAATTAGTTTTTAAACCAATAAAGGTGTGCTGAATCTTCTACAAAAGAAATCTCTTAAACACCACATTTAATCTAAAAAACATTAATCACAATTGCTATAAGGCCATGACAAATGGTTCTATTATTACTTAATAAAAAATAAAGTTGTTAATGCTGTAGGCTTCAATGAACGTTTTAATATCTTAATGACACAATTCAGATAAAAAATGCTAATAATTTATTCTGATCTGTTACCAATGTTTTTAAAACATAAAGTGTTCCAATACTTCAGGACTCCACTGTAGAGTGAGATTTGGAGTTTGAAAAGAGCCTCACTTTAAAGGAATGATCTCCGGTATCCACCCGGTGAGACAGTGGATGACTGTAAACTCTCCAAACTCTCTCCCAGAGTCTGAGACTGGAATACTGAAAAGAGAACAACATCATTGTCACACATCTAACAGGTTAGTTGTTTGCTGGACACCCATACAACACATACAAAATAGGTGTGGGTACATCCTAAAACATTAGCAATTGTTCTACGTTCAGTAAGGACTGCCTGAATATGCACACTCAGTTCCAGAGTGTGTGTCATTTCAGACGTTGATGTGTGCATGTCTGTGTGTGTGTGTGTGTGTGTGTGTGTGTGTGACCTCTTGCTCTCTTTCTCTGAAGAAACCAGATGGCTGATGCTCTAATTGTGCCTCACGGGATGCTGTATTCAACCAGTCCGGCAGCTATTAATTAACTGCACGATTTCACTGTTCATCTTCACGCAAAGAACCATTCCATCATTATCACTGCCACACAAGAGGACAAGCATGCTTTAAAAAGAACGTGCTGTGGCTTCAGGTGAGCAATGACTGTGATTGCTTCTGCACCAGACATTGGCACTAAAGAAGTTTACAAGTATGCGTGTTAATTGGGGAAAGGCCCCTGCAAAAACATAATTGTGCTTTTTGTTTCCTGTTCCTATCATTTACAACCATAAATGATTAATTAGCTCAGAGATTCTCATTTCCTAAGATAGATTAAACATTTACATCACTACAAAATCAGTACTTCTATAGAGCACGACACAGATATTCTGAATAATGTACTTGCTCCTTTGCATGCAATTACTATGTATGTAGACGGATATTTAAAAAAGAAAAATATCATGAAAGTGGTCCCTATATTTCAAGATATTTGTGACATTCTATTTTTTTTTCAAATTTATGTTTTTACTCATCCAGTGAGCTAACCATTTCATCTGGATCAACTAGTTCAAAAATTAAGACTCTTAATTGTTTGGATTATTTTCAAAGACTCACTCAGTACTGGCCACCTTAAGTATGCCTTTAGCCAAGAGCATAGGCCACAGCTCTGATTGGTTCGTAGTAGCAGGAAGCAGAAGGTTATCATCCTTGTCAAATGGTAACATATCATCAACAGTAATCTTCCTCCAACTTCCCTAAGAAAGCAGAAGACAATTCTTGTAAAAAAAAAAGTACATTCATTAATAAATTCATATAATGAACACACATTACATCTGGACTGGTCATTAATAACATGATTTATGGGACTCTTTTCATTTGTTAAATAACATTAAATCGCTCATGGATGTGCTGTGATATATGCAGTAATATAAGATTCAGTTTTTAATGATTTGCTTATCATCAAACTCAATATAAACAAAACCAAAGGTGTATCAATCAGTAGTCAGATGAGCCTTTAAAGTCCATGGTTCATTAGTGCACAGTAAAATGAGCAGCATAAAATGCAGAGATAAACATCATTAACTTGTTGTATTAAAGCGAGTGAACTTTTGAAGATAAGTCAGCAACAAAATAACTATTGCCCAGCACATAGGCCTTATCTAAAATGCTTTTTGCCTGAGACTGTTGCTATACCATTCTTTGATATCACCTGTCAAACAAATCTCTGTTACTTGCGTGTAGGTCACTGTTTGCTCATTTAAGACTAGGAGCTGTTAAGGTAAATAAATGTTTCTCAGTTTCTTGTGCCCAGAGGATAGAGTAATCTGACAGTCACAGTACTACCGACTCTCTTGGCTCCCTGATAAGCGTTATGTTCTCACTTAATCACCACCTAAAGGACGCAGTGTCCTTCCAGCAGGAAAACGTGGACATATGCTACAATAGGTGTTGAGTGGCCTATGCACATTTGTTTTGTACATTTTTTATTCTAAAGCTAATGTGAATAATTTCGGGAATCACCATCCAGAATTTATTTTAAACTTAATTAAAAGTTATTTTAAGACTGAAATATCCATTTTTGCTATTCCTTCAGTTACTGATTTATCTAGTTTTATAAAACAAAGTCACACAAAGCCAAAAGAAAGCAGTTTTCAATAAAAACATTACTATAAAAACAACAACAATTTCACTGCTGGCTTGTAGTTATTGTTTTTTATGTTAAATTGATTTGTATTATTCCTCATTTGTAAGTCAAGTAAAAAAAAACAACAACATCTAAATGTTGCACTTATGAATGCTGAATAATGAATCATCTGACATAACATAGTGACATACAGGCATGTAAATTTAGCTACTTCAGTGTTACACAATACAAGTATTATGGTGTCGATACTCCACCTAAACATACCATCCAGTAGAGTTTAATGACATACTTCCCATAGGCATTATAGAGGGCCATGTGATCTTTCACTGCTTTACATAGGGAGTAAATGTTCTCCCAGGGTTTCCAAAGGTTGGGAACTGTTTCTGTGGAGATGGCCTTATCCTCTCTTGTGTTACAGACTTTCCACAGAATATAGAGCTCACTAATGACCCATCGCATAAGCTGTGAAATCACCACGCAGGGTGAAGAGAGAGACAGTGTAAGTTAATGCCAACTAAACTAATTATTCTTAATTCCAAACAGTAATGCAGGCCACCCGAAATGATTTACTGACTCACCTCACTTGAGAGTAAATGCTCATTTGCTGATGTAAGGTCGAAGGCAGCTTCATTTTCCACAACAACAGGAGTCTGATTTTAAAAAATGAGATTCATATTATGTCAGTAATTTCAGCTCCTAAAGTTTCAGCTTTCTAGCTTCAGCTCAATTAGGACAAACTCAGACTGCTTTTTTCCCCTAAAAATGTATGATTTTATTTAGCAGTGATGCATTGTATTACTGTGGAACTTTCTATTCATCAAAGATTCCTGGGGAAAAAAGAATGTTTTAGAGCAAAATATTGAGCAACATGACTGTTTACAACATTCATAATGAAGATATGAGTTAATGAGCATATTGGAATTAATTCTGAAAAAGCATGCAACACTGAGGACTGTAGTAATGGCTGCTGAAAATTCAGCTTTGTTATAGCAAGAATAAATGTAATAAAATATATATAAAATATAATATAGTATATTGGATCCAATAAATGCAGCTGGGCATAAGAGACACTAAAAACACTAACCATCCCCAAACTCAGCATGATTATTTGACATTATGCCATAAAACATTATGAAAGTTATTATTAATTATTGAAAGTAATTAAAGTTGTGCACACTGGGTGTATTAGACATTACAATTAGTGTGCCTATTATTCTCACATTTTCCCCACTACTATTACAAATCATATCATCTCCTCTGAGAAACAGGAATCCATGAATATTTGATCATCTTCTGTTAATGGACTTTAAATCAAATGTAAATTGAAGGCTCTTAGTATCACTCACATACTTGGAGAGAAGAATCACAGTTATCATCTTTTTATCCCAACTGTTGCCATGGAAATGACAACAGAGCTGACCTTCATTCGTTCTGTCAATTAAACATCTTAAATACAGCTAGTCAGATGGCCAAAATAATTGGATTCGGAGTTCTAGTGCCTAGCCTTGTGATTTTGCTGCTTGTTGCGACTATTTAGCATCTCATGACTTGCTTCGACTCATCAAAATGGAGGAATAATTGTGAAATGTTGTGCTGGGTATGAGTTAATTTAATTACGACCTGAACTCTTATGAAAGTGGCATAAACAGATTTCAGCAATTAGGCTCAGCACTGAGGCTAAGATTGGATTTTCCCAAACAAAAAACATGCAACTAAAGAACAGGACCCACACAAAATAGATAAGTATGTTTTGTATGCATGTTGATTGGTCATGTCAAAACAGGATTAGTTTCGTGTCATGTCATCATATGTCAGTTCAAACTGAACTTCACATATCACAAACAATCTCAAAACTACATTCATAAGTACACCTGACAAATGGCAAAGAAAAATCTCTTCATGTAAAAACAAAGAATTGTTGCAAACTCTGTTTAACTTTCAGGTTAATTCAGTTTCTTCAACTTTGTTGGACCTGCTAGAGATGTGAAAAACACTTGTATGGCTAATAAACCCTTACCTTATTAAGTATATACTCTGAAGGACGTTTCCAAGTGTGTACTCTCAAGGAGGCAGGAAGTTCAACCTTGCCTTCTGGATCATCAAAGAGCTGTTGACAATGTTGTTGAAAATAATGCTCAATATGGTTTTAGATTTTATTCAAAGGAAAACAAATACAAAACAGAATAAAAGCTATTTAAAATGATGATCAAATTACAAAGCGCATGGTGCCAACCACTCTGACTCATCAACTGAAATGCTACAGTACAAGCTAAGCAGTTTGCTGAAACAGATGTCTGCTCTGGTCAATCCTGACATTGCTCAGTAAAGCTTTTTACAAAGGAAAGAAATTGAATATTAAATTCAGCTCATCAATTCTCACCTTGCTATCCTTAGAGGCTTTAGCTGCATCCCATTTCTCAGCATTGACCTCAGTGTCACTCCACTCCGGCCAGAGAGAGATGAGACACTTCTTTGGCTCTTCAGGACTCCCTGATGCACTGACCATTGAGGATGCTCTAGAGACATTTTATGGTGTCATTTTAATGTCTATTTTAGTGCAGTTTTAATGTAATCACTTAAAAAAAGACTTTTAGTATAATAACTTAATTTGAATTTACATATTTTGAATTTGCATGATTTGTGATGGGTCTTTTTCAATTGCTATTTTCAATCTAAACTTCATATTACTATCAGTCTCTTTTTTTATCTACAGTACCTACTGTATATTTAGGTTTAAAACTTTCCTTTGCATACATTATACACGTTACATTTACATTTTAGTCATTTAACAGACATTTTTATCCAAAGTGACTTACAAATGAAGACATTAGAAGCAATTAAAACCAACGAAAGAGCATTAACACTGTTGTTGTTGTTTTTTTCTTCTTCAGGATACAAAATTCTAGCTAAACTGAATAACTCAAGCTAAGCAGAAACACAATACCCTAGAGATATAGGGTGGAATAAATGTTAGGCTATATTAAATTATATGATCTGTGACTTATCCATATTATTGAAATATTTCTAGGGCTTAAACAGAGCGAGGTTATGCTAATGAATATTCAGCCAAATCTTACTCTTTTTTGGGAGAGTGTCCAGGCGAAGACGCGACGAGGCTGGAGGATGACGTCTTTTTCTTGGGTGTCTTCGACATTGCAAGAGTACGTAGGCCTTATTTCTAATCTAAGAGTTCATAGTTTGAAGCAACACTTGGCTGATTAAAGCACGAACGATAATGATGAATAGGAAGCGATGCCCAGGGTGAGACTCAGGCAGTAGGGAAAGTTTGCCATGTTGCTAGGCGACAGGATCGCTTGGGATTACCAACAGCACGAGCTCAGGGCTTTATTACCACCTCGCGCCAATGAACTCCTCCTGACCTCCTAAAACAAACCCTTGAGTTGGGAAGAAAGACTCGTCTCTTTTCTCCTCGTTCGAATAGTTCATTATAAAGAACCTATTCCAAAAACTGAATCAGTTTACCTTTTACGTCAACAAGTAATTACGTCACCACGCTATACCTTATATCTCGTGATATTCATGTATCTATTTATATCTCTTTTAAAAAGTCTCAATTAATCTTTTTCCTAATAAATGAATAAATATTAATTTAAGTAGGCTATAGTTGTATCTCGTTTATCGCAGTTTTAAATAGGATTATCTTGTATATTGATACAATACAAATATCAAGAAAATAAATTCCATTCATTGTTATTAATAACATGGGGTGCATTAAAAAATGCATTATGGCAAGGTTTTATAAATGTGCGTTTTTGAATGAACTGCAATGGATTTATAAATTTCAAGAAAAGCAAATAATTCAATAAAAATGTTCGATTTAAATTAGTCATTAAAAAAGTCAACACTTACTAAAACAAAATAAAATATTTTATTTGTTTACATGCATGTCATATGACATGCATCAAATGTGATACTAAATTATTAACATTTTTATTTTATAATCTCATGGGTCCCTCAGGTAAATATATTAGGTGAAAGAGGATCAGATGTGAAAGCAAAATGTTGTGAATATGAGCATTTTAATGTGTTCAAAAGACAAAAACCTTCTAAATACATAGAAATACATGGTTAAACAACCTCCAATAAAAACTTGATGCAATATTGAAAATAACGCTTCTTAAACCAGAAATGATTTTAATAAATCCAACGGTGATTTAAATTAAACTGAATTATTTATGACTCTTGTATAAATAATATTATCATGTCATCTATAAAAAAAAAACTGTATTCTGTTTACATGTATTTTAATTACAAGTACTTAATTTTCTGAATCTGATTACGTAATCCAGATTTCATTTACTACTCCGCTCTACACCTAATCAACACAATGACTAAATAAACCCATTCTCCAATACACATTAGTCTGTCTACTGCCACATACATGTAAGGCATGATTGTACAATTTTTGTGAAATGGATGGCACTCTAACATATTTACAGCACCTGCTCAAGCATAGCTGATTCTGTCCCCTTTCCCATTACACACAGCTCATCCTCCATTTTAAGATGACCCACGGCAATGTTTCACCTGCACTGAATACAGGATTTGAAATAGTATTCTGAATTCTCGTAGCAGCCTTGAAATGCAACCAATTACTACAGCATAAAAATCTTTAAATTACAATGAAGATTTTGTTACAACTTCAAATTTTACAGCACATCCTCTCAGATGTTCATTGAGATCACACAAGAAAAGACAGTAATCAGTTTAAAAAGTTTTATTCTGTCATTGTTACTTCAACAAACATTTGTTTGGAAACAAAGTTTGTTCCAGCATATTAAAATGTATATTTGCCTTAAGGTAATTCTAAAATAAAGCCATGGACAGAGCAAATGCTCAGATCCCTCATTGAGTACCAATTAAAAAACAATTCATAAACATACTTTTACATTAACATTTACAAGCCTGAGGAAAACCAACATGATCTTTCTCTCTGAACCACAAATATACAAGTTTAGGCCCATTATTCTTACAGATCTCCCATTAGAGGACAATTAATTTTATTTTATTTTTTTCTTGATCCAATTATTTTGTGGTAAGAGCTTTAAGAGTGATGGTTGGATCTTCACAACAGGCTAAATGCCCTGGGAATATGTACTATTTTTGCCATAAAGTGGCATCTTGAGAACTTTTCCTACAAAAAATTAGGGTGGTGATTCCCAGCAGCAGATGCAAAAAGTCCAGAATACATTAAAACAGCTCACCCTCTGTCACAAAGGCATTTGTTTGATTTAATTTCGGCTAAGAACTTCTACTGGTATTTGCCTGGTCCTATGACACCCATTTAGTTTCATTCGTTTTAAGCAAAATTACAACAAACACACACTGAAGTAATTTGCTTGACGCTGTTAAATGGACAAACATGGCACAGAACAAGAGTGTGTGAGAGAGAGAGAGAGAGAGAGAGAGAGAGGAAAACTGGTCATTAAAAGCATCAGACAGATGTTTTCATCTGATCATCTGTCCTTTGGCAGTGATGTCTTCTCCCCTTTTAGAGCACAAACTGTTGACCCCTGGTTATTCTGTGATCAGTGCCAGGAGTGTGGGATGAGGTGGGATTGGGGGATTTGTTGAGCTCGGTCCCTGGCCTCCTTTCCACGTCAGATGATGGGACACGCAAGAACATCCACACTAGCAACAACCTGACTTGCTCTCAGCAGGCGCTGTTTGTTGGTCCAGTTTAATCTTGTCACCATTGTTCTCTTCATATGGAAGACCTTTATCGTTGAGAAGGATGTTCTCCACCAGGAACCGGGCAGCCTCATCAACATTGATGTTCTCCTGCAGCGAACAAAGTCAAATGTTAAACCGATAGTTCACCCAAAAGTCATTCCTCATGTTGTTCCAAACCAGTATGCGTTTCTTTCTTCTCCATAACATAAAAGACGACATTTAATGTTTCTTAAACAGTTTTTGAGCATACAATGAAAGACAGTTGGGCCCAAACATCAGTAGACCTCAATGATTTTCAATGCATTGACAAAAAACATTGAGTCATTCTTCAAGATATCTGACGAAGAAAGTCACAGAGACAACACTGGAACCGTTCCAGAATACTTAGATCATTTTCAGAATGGTCAATAGACCTAACTTGTTAAGCTAAACTGAGTGCTTAGTGAAGCTTCGAGAGGTACTTCAGCACAAAGCTGGATTGATGGCACCCGCCTACACGGCGTCTCTCTTCTCAACGCTCTTTCGAGACAATTCACTGTCTTTCCATTTACATCCCTCTATCCCTCTGCAGTCTGTGGCTTCAAAGCAATAAAGAGGGGATGAGACAGATTTGAGGAAAAGGGCAGAAAAACAGAAAGGTTAAACAAAAGCCAACCATCCATATTTGTCATTCACCCGGAGTACTAAACGCAATACAGGTGGCACAGCCATGCTGAGTGATGATGACCATTTCTACGAGCCACCTGATTGTCCAGCAGTTGGAAAGAAAAGCAAGATAATCAACAACGCTAATATGTGTCCTATGAAATACTATTTGATTGCAGTGAACAGTGAAAATAACATCAGTGTTCTGTGCTCTTGCTTGTTTTAAACGGTGATGAACTGTTGTTGTGACATCTGTTGGTAGAAATGTTGGTTGGAATTATTGCCATTTTGAAATCTGCATGGGCCATTGAGAAGCTTGATTGAACTTAAGACTTGCTATAAAATTATAATGCTAATCAATTAAAACTAAGCGCTCACAGAAGCCCTGTAGCCTACTGTGTCTGCCCACACATTTCATAGTAAGTATTTTGCCCAATTATCCAGTAAAAATGTCTAAACATTTTTAAAAAGACAAATTCTCTCTAGAATCAAAAATGTGTATAAGACCCTTTTTATTAAAGGAATATAACTTGGATCAAGTTTTTAGTTTTCTTGCTCAGTTTGGGTAATGTATGTATATATGTGTGTGTGTGTGTGTATTTATATATATACATACAAATGAATGTATTTATTTTTATTCCCAGGTTTAATGGTCTTCCAAAATTTTCTACAATTGTCATTTGTTCAAAAAAAGTGAGGCAATGTGCAAAAACAAAATACACATGTGGTCCACTGGGAGAGGAGCGATAGTAGAAGATAAAAGAAAGAGCCAGAAACGATCAGTCAGCATAGAGGCTTGATTGAACACAAGGAGGTCCCGATAGATAAGAGGCGATACATTTACCATACACAAACATGCACGTGAACAAACACACACACACACACACACACACACATTTACACACGACAGGTGCCAGAGCTCCCTGCCAGACATCTGTGTGCTTGAGTCCCTAATGGAGAGATCCATTTCAGAAACATGTGCTTATGCAGACTGACTGATGAGACACCTTCTGTTAAACAGTTAAGACCAGACACTGCTATACAGACAGAAACCGAACAAACACTTTTTAAATAGCAAGACACAGTAAAGATATATTTAAGGGAAAAACGTGTTACTTGGAAATGCACTTCAAGGGGTACAATTTAACAGGCAGTTAAATACCTACACAATCACACACTTTTCTCCCCGGAATTAACAAACTGACATTTCCTTCTCCTCCTTCCTTTTTTCCCCCTTTTCTTCCTTCTCTCAACCCAGAATCTCTCTTTGGCCAACTTAATTTATCCAGACTCACCTAGCATCCCTCAAATGTGTGTAATATAGGAAAGAGATTAATGTGTAAAATATATCAAAAGAAACTGCTGATGTAAAACCCTAAGCACACATATTTCATTATCTTTTGCAGCGTTTTTAAGATTCCGCTGATACTGTAAAATATGTGACCATGGATCTTAGTCAGGAATGACAACCATTTGTAATAAAAACTATGTGAAAGTCAGCATAATAGAGGCACTAAGAAAAATACATTATCTAGACAGGATGGCTTCCATGTCACAGACACATAAATAGCAACCGTGAGAGTTAAATAATAAATTGATTAATTAAAATGAAATTATTAGCAAAATATTCAAAATGCATGTTTTTACTTATGTAGACTGCAGATCGTAATACATTATTGCCTAGCAATAATGCAAAAATACACTACTGTGGTCAGTTAGATGTTTTAATGGTTTTAGTCTCATGTTTACTAGGTTGCATCTATTTGATTAAAAATACAGTAAATCAGTAATATTATGAAATTTTATTACAATAGATATAAGCAGTGATATGTATTGCAATCTGTAAACATAGCTGACATTCAAGTTTTAGCCAATGTACTACTTAATATTGTACTACTAGTACTAGCAATTCAAGCTGAAAAATTTCCCTCTCAAAAATCCCATACATGCCGCTGCTTCACATGATAAGTTACACACTGTGCATCTGACATACGTCTGGTGATTTAGGCATGAGGAGTGGCTAATGTTCTTAAGACTGCCGCAGTGGTGCCGTTTTGGCCTTAATACCATGGAGAATGTCAGCCATTTTAAATACTTGATCTAATATGGCAGCTTTCATGGTCGTCTGAGCTGATTAGAGAGGAAAGGTGTAGTAAGGAGCTTCTATTCTTAGCAAAAATGTCTCATGACAAGTTCTCCTTCAGTTTGACCCAGCACAAACAAACATTTAAGTGGCTAAGTGAACACAAAATGAGCTTAAATTACCTTAGCTGATGTTTCAAACCAGCCCAAAAACCCAGCTTCCTTGCAGAAGTTGTCCATAAGCGTGGAATTGTTGGATCCATCTTTTTTCTGGTCACATTTATTGGCGAGAAGTACAGAAGGGATGGGATTACCATTAGCCAGTTTCACCTTGCTGTCCAAATCGTGCTTCCATTTTGAAACGGCATCGAACGTAGAGCCTCGAGTAATGTCGAAAACAACAAACGCACCAACTGCCTCCTTATAGTAAACTCTGGTCATGTTCCCAAACCGCTCTTGACCTAAATATGAGACAAAAATATTATACAAGCACAATTATTATGAGTGATAGAGAGAGAACAACTAAATGAACTAGTTGAAATTCCTGTTTCCATACATTTTTATAACGGGAATCGATGAGAGCATGTGGTTGCTAATTAAAGCAGGTTTATGTTAATCACTGTAATACTGTGCTGTCATGTTTCCAGCCCACAGAACATAAAGTCTGATTGATTCTGGTCACAATCAGTCTGAGATGTGCTGCTCAGTCTCATAGTTCATCATGCCTAGGGAGGGAATAAAACCCAGCACAGCGCAAAATCTTTGAAAGCTAGATGGACAGAAAAAAGGAAGAGTGGAGCGAAAGATTCGCCCAGCGGTAGTTGCTAATAACACATCAAAGAACTGACTCAGTGCACACACCCCTCTCACCTAAATTCACCACACTCGCTTATGTCATTACATTTACTGCTTTGATATGTAAAAATTCAAGAGAATACACCAAGCTTTTATATTCAAGTGTACATTTTTAATGTACAAAACAGCATGTTGTGGAAAGCGGTTACGAAAGAGATCAAATAAAAAATTAAGAATGGGAAAAGCTTTTTCTCTCATTTATTCTGAAATGGATAAAAACAAAAAAAAAAACTGAGCTTGACCTCTTTTTTGATACAACACAGTAAGGCATTAAAACAGAGATAACAAGGATGAGACAAGAAAACAAGAGGGAGACAAGCAATGGACGATTAGAGAAAGAGAAAATGATAGAAAGAGACAACTTGCTTCACTAGAGACGGTTCTCATACTGAACCAAAAAGACAAGCTAGGCCTGTCTCGATTATTTGAACCAAATAATCAAAATCATTTGCGATTACTGTGATTGTTACATATTTTACATTCCAGTCACATATGACATTCAACATAGGGAATTGTTAAGGCATAGTTCAACTTGTACACAAACACACACACACAACACAGGGAAGTATGTACACACATATACACATATATCGTATATATACACGAAACAAGAACGAGTAAATGATGCATTTCTACATTAGCAAGATTAACTGAAGGCTTTTGCGTAATGTTGCACTTATTGGTATATTTTTAGCGGTATGCTAAGCTAAATGCTAATTTTTAAAAGTGAGTAGTGAACACCTAGCATCAAGCCACCAAGACCCCTCAGAATCAGATCAGTGATTTGCGGCAGTGTGCTGTTTTCCACAGGAACAAAAAGACTCCAGAGCAGTTTCCTGAGCCTAGAACGCTCTAGTCTTAGTGTTTATGCAGCAGTTAAGCCAGAGCCCAAACCACTCTCTCAGATCAGAGTTCAGACAGAGGAAGACTGCGATCACAGGCCTGTCTAATGCCTGACATTGCTTTGTTCTTCACTCTCTCACTCTTTCTTCAGAGTGAGAGAAGCAGGGGAAGTGCAGCGAGGCAATGCGTGTCTGTTTGTGATAAGAGAGAGATAGAAGATTCACATCTTTCACTTCTACGCCAACAGGCTGAAGGATATTGACATTTCTCTGTGTACAAACAGCACTTAGTATGCAAAATTCATCTAATCAGTGTTGTGGAAGCTACTTTAAATTTCTAGATACTCTAGGGTGGAAACTTTTTATGGTTCTATTGGCCACCAACTAAGTGTGTTAGGAACTATTCAGTAAAAAAGCAAGGACTGACAGCTTATTGTTTTATCTATAACAACATTTAGTTCAGTAATCAGTAATATCTGCTATTATAGATTTATGGTATTCATTTATTAATTTAATCTTCAAAACATTTACAGAGGAATGTGTGGGCCACATGAACTGGATTTGTACAAGGCAAATTTTTTTGTCTCAGCCCACCCTGCTCTCCGCCATTGCATTCAATACAGTACGTTTGCAATGTGTAGACCTTCAGATGACTATATTAGGTTTCCAGTGATCAGCATTAAAACATGGAGCACATTTCACCCCCCAACGGTCTCAGCTCTATTATCTTCACTTGTTCAGCTACGCACTTCACACGCCAAAAGCTACTTAGGTCTCTCAGCAGCTAATTGCTCTTGATTGCTGGTCTAAATTTAGACCATTTAACCTCAGGTGAACACACGGGAGGGCTGACACACAAGTAGACAGAACCTAATTCTTGGCTCCCAGTCCATTTTGGGCACAGAGCCCTAAAAATCTTTTTTAAAACTCTCTCTGACGAATTAAAGATACTGAATACCCAGAGACCAGCCACATACGAACTTGTGAACGCATTTGGTGTGCTGGGCCAACTGTCAAAGAGCAAGTCAAGAAAGAAAAATCTTAGAAATGCTTTTAGTTCCTGGAAACAGCATGTGAAAGGCAAGAATTGTACCCTTAATCAATACTTTATGCTACAATATGCTGTGCATGCTGTTGTAAACTGGTATTTTCTCAGAATTAAATGGTTCTCTGTGTGTGGCGCTATTATAGAAAAATAGAAGACCAGTGAACCAAGCGAACCGTACCTGCAGTGCTTCACAGAAAGTGGACTACTTATCGAAAGAGAACTGCTGAGAGAATAGTGTAAAAGCTGAAGCTTAGCATGACATGAAAGAGGCAAATGGAGTAGCAAGCTCTTCTTTTAACTGAAAAAGCCACCGTGTGATGCAATAGTTTCACAATGAAAGGTGCTTTCCCTGGTCCATGGCTCCCTAAGGGGTGTGTGAAATTGCCCTAAAATGAAGAAGCCAAGAAAGTCATTTTTGAGTTCATCTACTTTGTGCACTTCAAAAGAAATGCACGTTTTTTTTGGTTGAAAACAATTAAAGTTATGCTTATAAAGACTTTCACTTTCTCTATAGACTAGAAGACCTGACAGAGAAACTATAAGTAGTTTTTAAGGAAAATTGTAGATTGTATAAAGAGCATTTCTTTCTCAACATCCTAATGAATTGCAGAATTCTGTAAAGCTTGAATTAGCAACAATAACCAAGAGCAGCTTAGCAAAGAGTTGTTTAAGAAAACGTTTGTGCTTCTATGTGATCAAACTTTTACTACATTACCCAATCCATGATGATTACAGCGGTTGACAAACCAGGGCTTGTTATGCAGGAAAACCGCTAGCGATCTGCACTGTTTTTTTGTTTTGTTTATTTTTAATAAAGGCCTTTTTTGACAGGCAAGGCACCCTGATGTTGCAGTTCTCTGTTATTTTTTATTTATTTTTTGTCATTTTCTGAGTGCTTCTGATCAATAATGTAGATGCTTTAAATTGTTCATGCAGGGAATGAGAGGGTCAGAAATGATGGTGTCAATAATTGTGTGGTGGGAGACCTCATTCTCCCTCCTGGGGAAACAATGTCAAGAATCAATCTCCATTTATCACCAATCAATGGACTTGTCTTTACAGCTCACAAAAGAATCGATGGGACGTAGACCCGCCTGTAGCATGTGCAAATATAGCACAACACAAACTGACAGTTTCTCGACAGCAAAAAGGGACCCGAGGTAAACAAAAGCTTTGACTGCATGGTGGCAATAGAAATGGGCCGATCAACATTTTGTGAGGTCAATAGCGGCTAATGATTTAAAATATATACGACTAACAATGAACTGTTTTGACAACACTGAGTGAGTCTTAATGATAGTGAAGGTTTATTCAGTGACTAGTTCTAATAGCAGTTTCTGTTATTAGAACTTTTCCTTTTCCTTTTCAAACCACACCAGGTGGCACTGGGCTTATTAAATACAATGCATCAGTTCAATCAGAAATCATATGTGGAACAGAAATCCAATCAGTCATAAACAACTGCTCCAGGACACGTCTTATGGAGTTAAGTTAAATTTTTCAGGATAAAAAAAAAAAGTTTACAAATTCAGAAGTAAAAAACATGCCACATCATAAAATATATTCATTAAAGTAAATTAATTGCATTTCATAACTTCATGACCAGCAGCATTTTTCCTTATTTTAAAAGTACCCTATGGTTTAATTTCTTGGTTAAAACACATGGGTGTGCCGAGATCTTGATGCAGATGTGACTGGTATCGTGAGAACTTGGCAATATCCTCGCGATAGTGGTACAATGCATCTCTGACAGAAAACTGTTGCCGCCTTTGTATTTGTGACGCAAATTTCAAATGGCTTTCAATGGTCGCTCTATCGCGTCCAGTGTAGGCAGACATAAGGTCCGGGTATACTTCACTTTCCGCGTTCCGACAAGCGCACAGAAGCGTCCGCGTGCCACCTACTTGACTTGCACTCTTTAAACTGTCTGCGAGCCCTCCTGATGACGAAAATGACGTAATGCAGACGGCCAAAGTATATTTGGCCTTTAAACTGGTGCTGTAGACAAGTTTGTTTTGGTAATCCGATAGATTTTATCATTGAGGACTTGTTTTAAAAGTCTAAAAACCTTGTCTCGTTCTCGTGAACCCAGTGTCTCGTCTTGTGGGATAAGTGTCTCGTCACACCCTATTAAAGCATCACAACAAATCTGTATACTTCTAAATATGACTGCTAATTTGAATTGTGGTGATCCTGAAAAGATTATCACTTAAAAGCTTGAGACAGTGAGAGAAAAGAGAGGGTGGTGGCGTAGGGAGACAGGGATACTCGCTGTCCATAGCCATGGCAACCTGAAGTTTCTCCTGCATGGCCTTTATCAAGATAACAATCTTGTGGGTGTGTTGCTATGGCAACAGTCCAAGCCAGACAAGCCAGCTGCATATTTTTTTGGTGCTTCATGGAACATCAACACACTTCAGACGCTCTGGGCCACTGTTACATCCCTAACCAACAGTACAGCTAATGACCAGAGACAGAGGCTTCATGCACTGGGGCAAGAGCTATCTGCAATCAACACCCCCGAAGAAAACTCAATACTGACAGAGAACTCTGAAACTGTAATTTTCAGTTTCTTACCAAAAAAGAAAATGACTAAGTAAGTAAAATATAAATACATTTGTTTAATTTTTGAAAAAACGTGACGCTGAAGACTAATTGAATGAATGGATGAAGCATTTATATGACAAGATTTATGGCTGCTGAAAATGGATGGTTGGATGGAACAACTGAACAATAGAATGATAAAACAATAGATAGATAGACAGAAAAAATGTAGATGTAGAAAAAAAAACAATATATAGATAGAACAATAGTGTGATAGATATAACAATAAAGCAATATATATATATATATATATATATGGAACGAAATGTCTTGTTCTATCTATATATTGTTCTATAGTTATATATACAGTGGTTACGGAAAGTATTCAGACCCCCTTAAATGTTTCACTCTTTGTTATATTGCAGCCATTTGCTAAAATCATTTAAGTTC